>CAOKRL010000060.1:0-10000 GCA_948470475.1 Galaxea fascicularis
TGCTTAAAGCTTGAATATAAATAAATTTGAAGCAAAGACTGAATTAACGTTTCTTATTGGAAAATAAGTTTGTGTTTTTCGATGAAACAATGAGAAAGAATCTGTTTAGTGAATGGCTTCATGGAAGAATTATAGCAGGCATGATATAAATGCTACAACGAGTTGCAAAAATACTTGAGACACTGTACGTCATTTGGCCTTTGATGATGTTCCCATGATCTTCCGCTTTCCCTTCCCCTCCCCCTCTTATCAAAGTTGCTAACAGTGCAATACCATGCTCGAAACTTTGAAGAACAACTATGAAAGGGGGAGAGGGAGGGGCTGTGTGTTGTATCTCACAGATTTCTTACTAGCAGCATTTTAGAGCAAGAAAAGCTGTTTTTTAATGGGAATGTCTCAACAATTTTGCAACTTGGTGTACATGTAGGACTGAATTAACTTTCTTAACAAGCTTAAGTTTGTTGTATTTGATGAAAAAATCCAAAAAATATTTTTTTTAATGCAAAGTAAGCTATTCAAGGTTTGTTTAAGGGAGTTCGTACGAGGTTTAATCTTTCTGGCTAGACTGAAAGTGACAAAAAAAATTTTTACTACAGAAAACAACTTTTTACATTACAATAATCCACTAACATTGATCAGTTTTCAATTACTGTGATTCTCAAATGTTTATTTTAATTCAACTTAGCCTTTCTTGAATTACACTGTACAGCGTATTCTATAGTCGAAATTATTTAACTTACATACATTACATGTATTAGTCTGCAGGACTCTTCAAGGATTTTTGTATTTTTGTGGCTACTGCATTCTGGGAATGTGTAGCCATAATGCTATAGCCTTGTAAGTGCATGCGTAAGTAACTGCATGCAGCTGTAAGTAACACTTGAATATGTCTCAAGGAGGAATTTTCATGGCATCCATTGGTAGAAATGAAGATGTAATGCAGATGTTTAGACCTTTGTTGAGTTTGAAAATGGAAAGTTAATAAGATAAAGAACACAAGCTGTGAGAATTGAACTTTGAAATCTTCACAGCAGGGAAAATGGACTTGGGATCTCTAAAGCGACTATCATCACTGTGTGGTTTCTTGTCACACAGAGGAAGAATGCAACATGAAATGTATCAGAAGAAAAATGAAAATGGGAGAAAGGTTTTCTAGCCAAGAAAACCATATTCAGGGAAGCAATGCATTTGATTTACATGTAGGAGCAACATATGATTTTAGTGCTTTTAATGCAGGGGCACCCAACAGAGGTGTTCCGCAGAATACGTGTTCTGCAGGGGGTGTACAGTACATGACTGTGCTGGCTGTTTTTGTTTGGGTATTTCTGAAGGGTCATGCATTAATCCATTCCAGGAAGTGGGAGGGCCACGAGTTTTTTCGCCAACAAAATTAATTCTAAAATACCCTGGCCCACCCCCCACCCCCAATAAAGTTTTACTTTACCAAAATTAATATGTGACTGTGTGATTAGGCCTAAATAAAATCTCAAGTCCCTCTACTTTGCATCTCATTAAAGTTGGAAAGTTGAAACGATTAAAGAAAGTTTCAAGTGACTTGAAAACCATCCCTACAACCAACTTAGCCAACTTACAGTTTCTTAAGCTTAGGCGGTAGGCTTGGACAAATTCTGCTGGCAGAATTTCCAGCAAAATAAGCATTTTTTTAGGTGAGCATTCTACATTTTAAAGCAGATTTTGAACAGAATAGGAGAAAACCAGTGGCACTACTAATATGCATAACAGTTGTAATGGGCGGACGCCGGCGACCATCTAACTGTGTTGTTCTCAATTTTGCCAACGCCGCAACGGAGGAATGTTTTCGACAGAAACTTCAAGCATCTAACTGACTTTCAATTCTTTAAGGTATCATGGTAGGTGGATTTTGACGAAAAATAGAAAAAAAATTTTTTTTTGCTGTTCAAATTGAGAAGACTGAGATAAATATTTTGCAAAAAGAATGGGAAAAAAAGCTTTTTTACTTTTTAAGATAAAGAGAAAAACTATTTTTGAATCTCATTAACCGCTGACGGTGCGTTGACAATTTCCTGTCATCTCTAATTAAAATTTACCTTCGGTTGTCACCCATAACGCGAATGCGGTGTGATGTACACAGGCTAATGGTTCATTTGAACGAAAGAGATGTGCACGCGAACTGTTCTTGATCCGGTTGTTTTTGTCGCTAGTTGGCTTTTGTTCTTGACAAGCTTAGCTTTTGAAGTTCTTAATGTCCGGACGAAAACGCAAGAAAACGTCTTGTCCGTTTGCGTCTTCGAAGAAGCCGAAGAAGCGAAAATCTGGAATCAAGGAATCGTGTGTGCAACAAGCAAGATCTTTGGCTCTGAGCGACCGTGGGTCGTGCTACAGTCAAGACGAATGGTTATTGGAGGGCACTAGTCCCGCCAATAAAGCCGTAGAGCAACCTGCAACAAGTGCTAGTCGCACGAAAATATCGCTAGAGAACGAACTGGTTTTCGTGCCAGAATTGAAGACGTCTGTTTAATTCAAGTTGTCATAAGCCATTGTTGTTGTAAACTGACCCGTGCCGACATCTGTCAATGCGTCATTAAATCTTCTTACATGCTGGGATTTTTAACACCTAATCACAGAAATCTCATAAAACGTTTTTCGTCTTTTTCTCGATAACATAAAACTGCATATAAGGGTGAACATTTTTAGTTCGTTTACGCGCGTCTTCCGACGGAATTAGCTGAAAATCGGCAGCCATTTTCAAGGATACTTTGTTCGAAAAACCGTGTCGGGCTTTGATGAATTTCGCTTCCGTTTCCGAGTTACGGCCTCTTTTGTACAAAGGAACGTCCGCATGGATAGTATCAAACTTTAGGAGGTTGTAAAAAAAAAACCAAACCGCATCTGGAAAATCGCAGACACGGTTTTTGAGGGTGATGTGTGAGAAAACATTTCCGATATTAATCGCGCCGATCCGATAATTCACGCGCGGAAACGAACCAATTTAAGCGAAGCAGTGTTTCTGGGCATTTCTTTTAATATCACTGCAACACTGACTTTTTAGAACATTTCAAAGATATGATTGTACTGTATAACTATTAAGCTTTCAGAAAATGTATTGGTTGATGAGGTTTTCTTTCAAAGCGTCAGCGTAAGGGCGCGATTTCCAAACACTGTCAATCCACCTACCATGATACCTTAATTACTTGAAATTCCGTAAAAACTGAAATACAATAAACGACAAAACTAAATTACTATAAAAATCTAACCAAAGAAACTATCTTAAACAAAGCACGTGCGGCGTGCATATCAATACAATGAATAACCGAATGCAAAGGAACGTAAGCGTAACAAATCATCTTGTGACCGAAAAACAATTAACCTAATAACCTAAATATGAAAATAAACAAGGTAGCATACCTCTTTCCCCGCTTTACAGACTTTAAACATTGACACGATCCTTCAAACTATCTTGAGTGCTTAACACGTATCTTGAACCGACTAACTAAAAATACCGACAACCCGCGGGATCTCATAACAAAACAAAGAAGAATTGATACAGTGCTAAAAAATGACGTAAATCACGCAATCTTGACAAAATGATATCCGTTACATGGCTCCCCTAAATTACGATAGAAATTTACTCAACTAATCAAAAATAAACACCTAAACTTAATCAAATACTATAGTTCTACGTTCCAATTCACTGTCTGTACATAAAGTACATAGGCCTTCAGTCTATGCAGTTCTTTATCAGGATCCTCAGGTGGGGATTCCCCGGTCTTCATACTGCTCACACGGTAGAAGTGATACTAGCTTGTGAACGGGTCTGTACAAGCTGGTTGCTGGTCCTAAGCGTCGCCCTTTGTCGTCTAAATTACTATCAGCAATCTTGAGGCGAACCTTCCTCACAAGACCATCTTCGTCAGGGTGTGCTTCCTCCACACGCGCGGTTTTCCAGCAATTTCGGGGCTCATTTTCATTCTTAACAATACCAACGTCGTCGACCTGGAGGTTTCTTCGCTTGGTTTGCCACTTCTGTCTCGGCTGAAGAGACTGTAGGTAATCTTTCCTCCACCTCCTCCAAAACTCATCGGCGAGAAACTGTACCCTACGCCATCGCTTCCGGGAGTAGATATCGGCTCGCTGAAACTCACCAGGAGGAGACAATATCACCTTTGATTTCATAGTAAGCAAATGGTTGGGCGTGAGGGGTTCAGGCATCTGTGGAGAGTTTATCGTGTCAACGGTCAATGGACGGCAATTCACAATAGCTTCGGCCTCCACCATGAAGGTTCTGAGGGTTTCATCATCAAGCTGGGCAGCATGTTGTGTGAGGAGTGGCGCCAACACATTTCGTACTGTACGGATTTGACGCTCCCAAACGCCACCCATATGACTTGCTTCAGGAACGTTCATCTTGAAGTCTATCCAGTCACAGTTGGTCTTCACCAATTCTTGCCGTATTTTGTTGTGATCCAAAGTCGATAATGCCTGTTGCAGCTCGTTTCTTGCTCCGACAAAGTTCGTTCCTTGGTCGGATCGTAACTGTCGTACTGGTCCACGGCGTCCAATGAATCGACGATAGGCATTGAGAAATGAGTCGGTAGACAGACTATTTGCAACTTCAAGATGAACTGCTCTAGACGCTAAACACGTAAACAATACCCCATAACGCTTCACTTCACGGCGGCCTCCTTTGACGTACCAAGGATCAAAGTAATCAGCAGCAGAGAACGTAAAGGGGGGCGCAGGTTCGAGGCGATCTTCAGGCAGGTTTGCCATTTTTTGTGTTTGGGGACTACCTCTCAGCTTCCGACAAGACACACACTTGGAAATATGATTAGAGACGACGGAACTCCCACCAATGATCCAGTAACCACTGGCTCTGATCTCATTCTGGGTAATACCACGACCTTGATGTTGAACGGACTCGTGATAGTGGCAGAGAATAAGATTTGTCACGTGCCCTTTCTTAGGTAGAATTACTGGATGTTTCACTTCATAAGGGGTGCTGGATTGACTTAATCGACCACCAACTCGCAGCAGGCCGCCTTCGTCTAGAAAGGGGTCTAATCTGTACAGCGAACTCGATCTCTTCATCGCTTTCATCTTTTCCTTGTTGGTTTCTCCATTAGCGGCTTGTTGTTTGGTCTTTACGTCTTTGAGCAACTGGATTTCTTCTTGGAATGCTTCGTACTGTGCTATCTTGATGATCTGATGTTCAGCATGTTTCAGTTCTTGGACATCAACTGGCTTGTAGGTGGTAACTCCTTCTTCTCGTTTCTTTACGTTCTTTCCTCTGAGTTGGGTGTGGCTGGTAGCTATCCTTCGGAATCTTTGCTGAAGTCGGAGACAGACAGCAATCGCCTTCTTTGCTCGATGCCAGCTAGAGAAATATTCTAGACGCTGTAGTAGAGACGACAACTTCAGGTCTTCTGTCTGAGTAGCTCTCGCAGAAACCTTCTTAACTTCAGGATCTTCTGGAGGGATAGAAGGAACATCATCGGCAGGCTCCCAGTCCTCACAAGCATTCCAGAGGAAATCTGGTCCATTCCACCACAGAGAGTCGTCAAGGAGTTCTTGAGCGCCGGCACCGCGAGAGGCTACAATGCAGGTCATAACTCTTGGGACACTTAGCACTTTTGTGAATAATTCCCCCCTCCCCCCTTCACAATGTTGAGTTTAGATGAGCTGATAAATCAAGTTAAGTGTAGTGGCCCGCTGAGCTGTCTCAACATTGTTTGGGGGAGAGGGGGCCAAGTTAAGAAATGAATGAAACTGGTTATTTAACGGAGTTACAATACGGTGATTCATTGAAATGATTGCTTTCTTGGATTTCGTAGTTTTTTGAGAAGTGTCCCAAGTACTTATGACCTGCATTGTAGGTCGGCTGGATTAGATTTCGTTCCAACGTAATGCCACTGTCCAGGTGATGTTCGCTCTCGTATTTCTTGGACACGATTTCCAACGAATACATGAAATCTTCGCGCGTCATTGTTGATATAACCCAACACCGTCTTGCTGTCAGTCCAGAAAACCTCTTCTATCGGCGTATAATCCAGTTCTTTCCGCAGCATACAGCTGATTTTCGACGAAACGAGTGCGGCTGTCAGTTCCAGTCTGGGTATGGTAACTGGCTTGAGGGGGGCTACACGAGACTTTGCCATCACCAGGGAGCAATTTACGTGGTTCTTCTCATCAACTAGCCGGACATAAGAGCATTGACCATACCCATTCTGACAAGCATCGGAGAAGTGATGCAGTTCCACCCTTTTCAGTTCTCCAAATTCCTAGGTCTTGTGACATCTTGCTATCCTGAGCTTTTCTAAAATGGGAAGTTCAGCTCGCCACTTCTCCCACTGCGGCCTCAAGTCATCGGAAATTTCATCATCCCAACCAATATCATCACGGCACAGTTCTTGTAGGATGCGCTTCCCTCGCATGATGAATGGAGCAACTAGACCAAGGGGGTCAAACACTGAACTGACTGTTGACAGGATCCCTCTTCTTGATAAAGGTTTATCTTGCAAGACGATTCTAAACTGGAGTGTGTCAGATTCTACGCACCAATGAACACCCAGGGCACGTTCTATGGCAGTACCATCACTGATAAGGCGGTGGTCTGCCGCGTTAGTCGCTCGATCTTCCTGGGGAACAGAATTCATTACTTCTTTGCTGTTCGAAGTAAACTTGTGTAGTCGAAAACCACCCCTTTGACATAAGGACTTGGAATTCTTGATCAGGTCTTTGGCTTGTTCAACGGATTCTACTGATTTCAGTCCGTCGTCTACATAGAAGTTCCGTCTCACAAAGTCCGCTGCCTGGCTGCCACAGGTTTCTTCGTACTGGTCTGCAGTGAACTTAAGGGCAAAATTCGCGCATCCGGGCGATGACGTTGCACCGAACAGATGAACAGTCATGCGGAACTCCACAGGGTCTCCTTTCATCTCTAGGTTGTCCCACCACAGGAACCTTAGGAGGTTACGATATTCCACGTCTACTTTAACCTGGTGAAACATGGCTTGGATGTCGCACATGAGTGCAATTCTTTCTTGTCGGAATCTGCATAGAACTCCAGTGAGATTATTAGTTAGGTCTGGTCCCTGGAGAAGCTGTTGGTTTAGGGATTGGCCATCGCAGACAGCACTGCAGTCGAACACGACTCTGATCTTCCCTGGCTTCTTCTTGTGGTACACTCCATGGTGCGGAATGTACCACACTTGCTTGTTCTTTGTAGATAGCTCATCGTACGGGACCCTTTCAGCATAGCCACTGGATATGATGTCCTGCATGAAGTCATTGTAATCTTTCCGAAACTGGACATTGCTCGTCAGTCGTTGCCTGAGCTTCATGAGGCGGTTTAGGGCCAGCTCCTTACTGTTCGGTAGCTCCACATTTTGTCCTTTCAGAGGCAGTGGCATCTCATAGTGGCCATCTTCCAGCTGGTGTATACCCTCGCGTGCTATTTTTAGAAACTTCCGATCTTAACAACAACAACAACAACAACTTTATTCTCTCACTTTGAAAAGTTACGTATAAATACATTTGTCAATTACAGAAATAAAATAGGAGAGCACTGGCTGCCTAGAATAACTGAAAGGTTAATAATGATTTCCTGATCTTCGACGGACAGAGACTTTTCTTCGGCTTGTCTTTCGCTGAAGTCGAGAGCAAACATCCGGGACACATCACTCTGGCTAATCACTTCTTTGACTTGTGTCCGGAATGCAAAGTGACACATCTTTCTCTTTGATGTTCCTTGGACTTCACAGGTGACGATACGATTACAAGAAATGTTACTTCGGATTTCAGCATCTTCGCTCTTCAAAGGTCTTACAGCGCCAATCACTCCCCAGCCGAGCGCAGTTTTCTTTGCGTAGGGATCATCTTCCTTTCCTGGTATTACCTCTAGTGGCTTAATTGCTCTGGGACAATTCAAACCGATTAGGAGACCAACTTCTAAGGATTCGTTCAAAGGCATGATCTTCTTGGAAACTTCGTAAAGGTGTGGCCAGTTAAGGGCTGACTCAGGTCTGGGTATTTGGCTCTTCTTAGCTGGTATGGAGCATCTTGAATAGCTTTTCGGAAGGGGTATCTCTACATCTTCATTGTAATCACGTACTACCAGGCCCTCAATCCTTTGGCTTATGATGACCTTCTCCGCCAGAACAGTAGACAATTTCAGCTCGACTTCTGGTCCAGTAAGATCTAATTTTCGCAGGAGATCTTCTTTTACAAAGCAGGCATCGGACTGCTCGTCTAGGAGGGCGTATGTTAATAGCTTGTTGCTGATGTTATCTCTGTGGTGTATCCATACAGGTACTATCAGGGAATGCATACAGGACGGGTTCCCACTCTTCATGTCAGAGAGATTAACACGATTGGAGGTGGCCTCTGATACATCTCTTGAACCACTATCTTGCTTGTTTTCATTAGGAATGGGATCGTTATGAAGGGAAGTTGGGTGGAAGCCGTTGCAGGTTTTACACACCAGTCTTCTTCGGCAGTTTCGCTTCATATGCCCCCACTTGAGACAGCCTATGCAAAGTCCATTTGCCCTTATGACGTCTAATCTTTCAGCCACAGACATCTTCAGGAACTGATTACATAAGTCCAACCCATGTGCTGCCTTGCAAAGTGGACAACGGGGCGTAGCTTCAAACTTCCTTTCCCTATTGTTCTGGATGCGGCTGCTCCTTAATTCGTGTGATTCAGTGGCTAAGGCATTGACCTTATCCTTCTGAATTTTCCTCCTAGAGTCATAGAATTTTCTTGCTTTGTTTGGATCTTCTTTGCTTGCTTCTTCTTTCTGTCTTACAGCTGTTACAGGATTGCAGGCGATGCGTGACTCTCTCTGAAGGAAGCGGCAGAATACAGAAAATGGAGGATAACCCGTTTCATTTCCAATCGCTTCAAGTAGAGTTGCTCCACTGTGGCGTTGATCCTCATCCCTGTTAAGCCAGCGGTCAACTTCGCGACTCCAACGATCGATAAGATACCGAGGGAGTTTTCGAACTATCCTCTGATTTTCATCCGGATCATCTAAGATGTCAAGGTACCTGACTGTATTCATCGCTGTCTGACAGTGGATGAGAAAGTCGGAGAATTTGCGCAAGCTTGTTCCATCGTTCGGAGGGATCTTGGGCCATTCGTTAATTTTCTTTCGGTAGGCGTCCGCGACAAGGAAGGGATGCCCAAAACGATCAGATAAGATCTTCTTCGCCTGTTTATACGCTTCAGCTGTTTCCAGTAATAATAAGCCATTTATCGCCTCTTTCGGTTCGCCAGCCGTGTACTTTCCCAGGTAGTACAGTCTTTGGGAAATTTTATCAGTCTGGCCTTCAATAATAGTTTCGAAAGACTTGAGCCACACTGGATACTGTAGTAAATCACCGCTGAATACTTCTGGCTCGGGAAGGGGAAGCGAGTCTTGTAATCGCCGTTGTGACAAGATGTCAGCTAACCTAGTTATTGAATCTTCAACAATTAACGTGTTCGGTGGATCGCTCTTCTGTACAAATTCTGTGGCTTGTCTCGGGTAGCAACATTCGTCTGGTTTGACCTCTGCAGGATAGTACGGCTCTTCAGATCTCGGGAAAACTCTTGGTTCAAATTCGGGTGAGAACGGATTTAATGGATTAGGAGTCTTTATCACCGGCTTCTGGTTAGGAGTACAAATCGGTTCACTGCCAGGGTTAAGGTTCGTGGGACTAGTTTCGGTTGCGTTATTCACCGAAGGAATAGCTTCATTACTTGGACCGCTTTCCTCGAAAGGCTCTTCTGTTGACTCAACATTCGTCACTACTGTCAAATTGTCAGCATAATTTGTCACGGATGACGCTTGCCTTTGCAGATAATTTTCGAGGACGAGGCCTTTGTCAAGTTCTTGTGGTAACTCTCCATTCCCCGAAATTTCCGTTTTAATCACTGCCTCCATTTCGGCTTTTGCGAGCGCCAATTCTTTGGTTAGCTTAAACCTTTTCAATTCGTCCTCGTACTCCTTAAGGGCGGTTGTCTTTTGTGCCTCGGC
>CAOKRL010000060.1:15000-17500 GCA_948470475.1 Galaxea fascicularis
TTTTTCTTTACATTGTACTTTCACCTGAATCCTGAACTAAAATTAATCTGGAATCATGTTTTGCCTTTTATCTTTTGATTAGTTTCACAGAAATTGCAACTCATTGTACTAACTGAATTAATGTTGATAATTTACATTACTGTAATTGAGTGAATAGCTTCATGGACGAATAAGTTACTGAAGCTTAAATATAAATAAATTTGAATCAAGGACGCAGTGAAAAAAATGCATTTGGTTTTATTGAATCAAAATATATTTTTCAAGCCAATGTAAGCTAGTCATGTTTTGTTTAAGGTAGTTGCACTGGGTAATTTTAAATATTTTGGAATCTACTTTAAAATGGGATACTATCTTAGAATTTCAGCTAATAAATTTGAATACTTGTCAGTGACTAGAATTGGTACATGTACTTGACCTTTTTATCCCAATATAGTTGTGGCTGTGTACCTGTTAATTATTGACTTATTGCCTTGCCCCCTGGGGCCTATAAATTTAAAAAATCTAATTTTTTGTGGACGTGAGATAAAAATACTTTCCCTTTTTTTGAGAATCCTACAAACATTAACACTCTGAATAATCACTAGCTTGCAAAGCGCAAAAGAGGCGATATTTAAAAATTTATCGTGAAATTTCCAATTTTTGCCCAAAAGTGACGGTAGTCAAGGAATTTGAATCACAACTTAGTTTGCAAGCAAGCGATCGTTTATTACAACGAGTTGAACAAACTGGCCAAATTTCATTGTTGTAGGGGCTATACTTTTGAAGAAAAACGTTCTGAAAAATATGGATAGCCTGTCTTCAGTCCACTTTTTGTCAAAAAAACGCCCAAAAAGGCTCACTAAAGTCAATTTTGTAGCAAGAGATCGTGGTTAAATGTTTGGCCGCCATCTTGAACAATGTTTTACCCTCCTCTCGGGTCTCAGTTGCTAGATTTGTCTTTGTTTTGACCCCTAACACTACCTCCATATTACTTTGTTTGTCGGTTGCTAAGGACGAGTTATTTTGGGGGATGTGACATTTGAGATCGACTTCCGCTAGCGAAGTGCGCCTAATTGATCAAATTGTAAGACGCCTTTTTGTTTGCAATGGCGTCGCAAGATAAAAAGAAGAAACTTTCGAAGTCAGAGAAAAAGAAATTGTACCAGGATAGAGGAAAGAAAGGGCTGAAGCAAGAGGTATTGGAACTGGACCTCGAATAGATTTTTCGCTTCCAGCCCAATGGACAACAGAAATAACATCACACGACCATCACGATGCGGTGAAATATATTTCTACAGGCAAAACGACGTATCACACGTCAATTAAAGTCAAAGAGACGCTGCCTAAAAGAAAAATAGATTTCTGCTTACTGTAGATAAGTCATCAGAGTCTTCGGGTAACGAGACAGATAACAAGGATCCAGATTTCGAGCCAGATCCATCCCCAAAACGGCTGAAAATGGTTCGCGAGGAACCTTTGCAGAATCCATTGAAAGTAGAGTGACAGCTTTGTGTTTGTGAATCTTCGCAGATAGTCTGTCTCATTGAGGACATAAACAAGACCTCTCGTTGCACTACATCCGACCGACCCAATCTACTTACTCTGTCAACTGAACGAACTTCCGGTAAAATGCCAAACTTCAGCGTTTATTTGTACTTTGCCGTCTGTTTATTTCGGGATAAAACCACTTTTTTTTAATATTACATGACATGAGCTACAACTGGGCTGAAAATGATCTTGTTTAAAAACATGAAATTTTACCAGTGCAACTACCTTAAGAGCATTGATCTCAGGAGGTGTTTATAAATAAATCTGGCTTGCTAAAAGTGAAACATTTGATTTAACTTTTTGGCATTGTTGTTCACAATAATTATTGCTATCACCTTCACTAACATTTTATCAACTTCAACTTATTTCATTGTCCTGTTTTGTTTTTTAATTTAGCTAAAATTTCTATTTGTTTGAATTATTCTATGGTGTTCGATTTAAGACTGCAGGACTCTACAACCATTATTTAGGAGCAAATTTGTCTTCAAAGTGTGCTTCAGTGCACAAAGCAGGACAAAATGACATGTTGATAAATTATTTCCACATGTGCCACTGACTCTGAACAGTGAAGGCTTCCATAAAAAGAATTTTTATATTCAACATTTAATAGTCTATTATATGCATTGGCATTAACAAACAGAACTAAGCAAAAATATATCTGACACTTTTTCATTGATATACATGTAAAAACTCAAATACCTGCAGTTTCTTCAGCATTGTGTAGGTCTGTAGAGCCTTTGATTGCAGTGTGCATTTACTTAATATTTAATTTACAGAATGATGTAATTACAAAAAATGGTCAGTTGGAATAATAATTATGTGGACACAGCCAAAATGAATAAGCTTTAATTTGTAATTTGTAGCAGAAAAAAATACTTTCGTTGACCAGGCCCAGCGAAACATCTGAGCCAGATCACAACTTTTGTCAATTTATTAGCAAGGAAGCACTTTTATGGTAATATTGTAGACTACT
>CAOKRL010000060.1:22500-25000 GCA_948470475.1 Galaxea fascicularis
TTCTTTAATAGTTTTTACAAACCGGAATTTTGGTGTTCGTGTTGTAAATTTACAACTTAAGTTTAGATTTGTTTTAACAGAACAATTCTTACCTTTTCCCCGTCCTTGGCGTTGGGTTGCTTTCGTTTCTTTCCTTTGTTTTCTTTGTCCTTCTGTTTATTTACCTGTTGAGATACACAAATCATAAGCATCAAACAGCCAGCGCAACCTGGTTAAACCGCGCATGATAGTCGACGTTAGTCGATGATAGTGCATGATAGTTGTCAAACGAGTGAGCTGGTTTTAACTACTATTATCATTGATTATCATGCGCCGTTTGACTAGACATTTAAAGTGCACCTAACCCCCAAATATATTTGCATCTCGAATAAATGTTTATGCTACGTGAAGAAAGTTGGCGCAAAAATTTTTTGATTTGAACGATTTCTCTATTTTTTATGCGCTGTTAAAGTCGAGAAATATTTGGCTCAAGTCCGCGTTTATGGGACCTGGGGCGAGTAGAGCTGTGACGTAGAAAGGAGAACCGCATGGGACTTCTTGCCAAGATTCTCAGAGTTGGATTTCCACATTTCTCTCGGATCCTCTCAAAACTAATCTCTTAACAGCGGTGAATGAAAGAAAACGATGTCACAGAATGGAAATAATATCGAAGAAAGCGAAAACTCCTCCGAGAGTTCGTCAGAGGAGAGCGTGTTTGAAGATGAAAAGCAATTTATACACGTATTTTGTAGGTGTAAGTGTGGAAAATGTGCCATAACTCTTCTTCAAAACATTAGCGAATGCTACTGTTGCCAAGAGTTGGAAGGGTGCTGCGAATCATTGGGGAGTGATATAGTGCGACAAGATTGCAACGAGGACGAAACATTGAAATGCATCACAGAACATCCAGGGTTTCGACCGGTCTGTCTTGAGAAGTGGAGTTTGCGATTGGCGGTGATTGACGAGTGTTTTCGGATGAACACTCGGGAAAACATTCACTCCAAGGTCATCCGTCCTTAGCCATCTCTTTGAAGTGTGGTGAGTTTTCTCATCGCCCAAATCTGCTGAACGAACGAAATCTTCCCTTTTGAAATGATCAGAGCATAGCACTGAAGACTGGGATGGTCCCCATTTCGCTCGCTTCAGCCGAACAAAATCCACCCATTTCTTTCTCCTTTTCTTCGCTTCGGGCCGATCGTCGCCGTAGAGTGGCAGTTTGTGAAGGGAAATACCTTCTTCTACATTACTTTCGTTGTTGCAGCCGGCAGCGACACATCTCTTCGGCATTTTGAGGTCATAAACACTCGGGTTGACAGTAGTTGACCTGGTTGTTGACTGTAATCAAACCAAGCTTTCGTTCTCCTTTCTACGTCATAGCATACACTAGCCCCAATCCCCCAATTACTCGGACTTGAACCAGGATGGCGGCAATTTTGGCGCCGTTTTTTGAACTTTAGAAATTTCTAAAAAATCGTAGATTTGAGCAAATTCAAAAATTTTTTCACTACTGTGCTACAAAAATTGGCGCAAATTATTCAGTGATAGAAACGAAATTGGGGTTAGGTACACTTTAAGCTCGTGCGTGATGGATTTTACGCGTCAGAAATAGAAGGATTAGTTAATGCTAAATTATCGAAATATCACAATTGATCACTTTTATTCCAATGCACGTGCACGTGTAATTTATCCATAGGCGATATTTTGTTTCAAAGAGACTAGGTGCATACTCAAGAACCTTGCAACAAAATTTCCTTGGCATGTCGAATAATAAACGAGAAAGCGGTTCACTTGCACTAAAAAATGGATGATGGTATTTACCTGTTTGGTTCGTGCCGTTTTTTTCCTGGGCGGCTCAAGGACTTCTGTTATGTCCTCGGACTGCCCTTCCTCGTCTGGAATCGTGGCAAGGTGCTGCTGGGACCATTCGATGTCCTTCGAGCTCAACACATGCTCGTCGTCTAAGATTGAAACAAATTATGCGGTGAGTAGTTATGTCAACACTTTTAGCGTCAGAAGTAAATTAAGCTCAAATGTTGGACTGTATGTCAATTTTAAAATGTAGCGAATCGACTAAACTGCGTTGTAGCGCAACGACCAGAAAGCCTGAGTCTGTTAAACGTGTTGCACGTGTTGCACGTGTTTTGAAAATGTAGCGAATCGACTAAACTGCGGTTTAGCGCAACGACCAGAAAGCCTGAGTCTGTTAAACGCGTTGCACGTGTTGCACGTGTTTTGAAAATGTAATGTAAACAGTACCTCTAATCTCATCATCAACGGGTATCTTGTATTCGCCAGCACCTAAACTGTTCGTGTCAAAGTTTCCACTCAAGTTCGTCGAGGAACATTTGTCATTGGTAGTCAAAGCCTTTGTGCACTTTTTTATAGCTCATTCAGCTCATTTGATCTCATAATATTTCTCACATTTGCTTCGAGTTCGCGGAACGACCCGTTTCGAAATGTACTCTCACCACCATCATTTTAGTGTGGGTCAACCGCGAACGGCGTGTACGTTTGTATTGAG
>CAOKRL010000061.1:0-5000 GCA_948470475.1 Galaxea fascicularis
AATGGTCTTTGTGCTTGGTAAGTCGTCTTTAAGGTCGATTTCAAATGCGCGAAGTTCCTGTGGAATCTCTGTAACAACCTCCGGTGAATTGCTCACAAATTTTCTAGCTCTCATTCCAGCTTTCGCCCACAGATCCTGAAGTTCTTGTACTAGCTGGAGTGCTGTTTGATTGTCTCTCACAGAATCCAACGAGTCATCCATATAGGTTGATTTGATTACTGTGGCAGCGGCAAGGGGAAATTCCTCCTGATGAAACCTGGCATTTTTCTGGGAGACATACTGGGCGCGAAACGGAGCTGAAGCGTCACCAAACACCACCCGTTCGAATTCGTAAACTTCAGGTTTTTGATCAACTTGCAAATTCCTCCAAAGAAATCTGAACTTCGAACGGTCTTCTGGTGGGATGCGGATCTGTAAGTACATCTCGCTTACGTCACAGGCAACAGCAACAGAGAAACGGCGGAATCGAAGGAGCACGTCAAACAGACTGTTTTGCAGTTTCGGTCCTGGAAGAAGTTGATCATTTAGAGATATACCCTGGAACTTGGCACTGGCATCGAACACGATTCTCGTCTTTGTTGTCAGCCGTTCAGAGTTGTAGACTGGAAAATGGGGAAGGTACCAAACATCCTGCGGCTCTTTGTCATTCTCGTTAACCTTACGAACATACCCCTTTTCGAGATACGAGGCGATGATTTGCTTGTAGTCCTTCCCAACTAAAGGCTGTCGTAACAGGCGCTTTTCTGTATTTTTCAACCGGCTACAAGCCATCTCAAAGTTGTTCGGTAGGGTGGGGCAGTCCGATCTCCACGGAACGGTGACTTGGTATCGCTCCCCATCATGGACCAAGGACTGACTCACTTTCTCAAACGCAATCTTCTCCTCAGTAGTCATGACTTCCGGCTTGGACTGCTGCATTTCCAGAGTTTCGATTTCCCAGAATCGTTTCAATGAATCGTTGATTTCGTCAAAGACCTGAGGTCTGCAGAAGAGGGTGTAGGCTAGATTCGTTTGTGGGTTCCCAGCAATGGATTTTCTGTCTGGATGACCAACACAGGACCATCCCAAAGGACCTAATCTTGCTATCGGTTCTCCTGGGTTTCCTTTCACATCACATCTAGAAAAATGGAGATCGATCTGGTCCTGTCCGATCAACACATCAACGATCGGGTCAGCGGCAGCATCCGGAAACTTACACACGCTTAGGTGGGGCCATCGGCTTTGGTACTTTTGCCAATCAACGATCTTGTAGTTTCCAGTCACTCGACGAGGACAAGTCAGGGCCTTGAAGGGTAAATTGACGTTTCCGTCACAACTTTCCAGGGTTAAATCGACAGGCATTGAATCAAACGTCTCCACTTTCTCGTTGAGAACGTTCACTGAAACTTTCTGGTATGTTGCTGACAGACCGAGAGCTCCGGCCACCTCCTCGTTCACATAGGAAACGGTACTTGCATCGTCCAGAACGGCGTTGACTTTAATCTTCTTCCCGTTCCCTGTTAACCATACTGGAACGGTACGAAGAGAAACAACTTCCTTAAACTGCGCAGAGGTTAGGGTAGTTACTTGTGAACGCTCTTCGGTTTCTTGTTCAATGTTCTCTGTGGCATTGTCACATGTTACGATTGTTAAAGCCCTCTGAGATGGCGAGGAAGGTCTTGATTCCTTGGTAACACTAGAACACACGTCGCGATTTCTGAAATCTTCAAATGAATGAAGTAATTTATGGTGGCTCTTCCGACAGCCGTGAACTCCACATTCCCCTGATCGAAAGCAGTCCTTTCCTTGGTGATTATTAGATAAACAACGAAAGCACAGTTTCTTGTCCTTGGCTATCCTCCATCTATCGTCCACCTCTACGTCTCTGAACCGTGGGCACTCCCATATCCCATGACTTCTTTGACAAAGGTCACATTTACGCTGGCTCTGAGTACCAGTATGTTCTTGTCGATTCACTTTAAACGCAGTAAACGCACGATTCTTTCTCCGGTTCTCCTCTTTGTGCTTTCCCTTAGCACCGAGCCCCTCGACACTTTCCATAGCTTTAATTTGGTACTCACATTCCTCGATAACCCAATCTCGAAGCGTCTGCAAAGACTCCCATCGATGGCTTTCTGACGCTCAGCGAAAATATCTCGACAACATGTTTTTCGGAATTTTCTCCACAACAAGAGAGAAGAGAAGACTACCAGGCTCTAATTCACTCGTACGATTATGTTCACGTAGAGTAACGACTGTGTTTACAAGGATGTCGGCGAATTTCTCAAGCTCCTGAATGTTTCCCTCCTGGAGAGGTTTAATCCGCTTGATATCTTCTAGATAATTCTGAAGTTGTCTTCTTTCACCACCAAAACGACGCTTTAGTGTGTTTTTAGCCTCCTCGTACGCCTCTTCGGAGAATCCTAGCTTCGAGATTGCTTCTTCTGCTTTGCCTTCGAGGCAAGCTTTTAATCGGATCATCTTGTATTTGGCTGGTTCATCCGTGCCATCCACGATACTTTCGAAAGTCGCCCAAAAATTCTGGAATTTAGTTTTGTCTCCGTTAAATTTCGGCAGCTTGATTCTCTCTAGATTTCTGTCAACTCGACCATCCGATGCCTCGCACGTTTCACTTGAATTCGCCGCTTTCTCTTCTTGAGGATCACTTTCGGATGAATCATCGCCTGTCGACGAAGCTCTGGACGTAACTGAGGACAGAAATTCTTTAACCGTCGCAATTTCTTTGTCCGTATCCTTCGTGACTTTATCCATCTCCGCCTCAGCGCGCGTAACACTCTGTGTGTCTCCTTTCGTCTGGTAGATAACGATTAAATCTTCCAGAACTTGTAACACATCTAACCTCTTCTCCTCTGTTTCTTCTAGAGCAGCTAAAATGCCCTCGATATCCGTATGCTTGAGACATCAGCCTCACCAAACGTGAATACAGCTTCGTTAATTGCATTTTCGACACTCGCTTTTGCATCTTCAATTTCTCGAGCAACATTTCGCAAGTCTCGGGGTGTGGCTCTCCACCTTCTGAATCCGCTTGCATTTTCTGAAGATATTTCGACGAACCACGAGAACCTCGCTCTGCTACCAATTTGGCCGAACGAAATGCCAAAGAATTCCAATAAATTTGCAATGGAAGCCAAACGAACCCTAAAAAATTAACACAGAAAGCTATTTATATATGTTCTACTAGAAAGGTGAAAATTGCACGCCTGTAACAAACATTACGTAACGGAACAAAGAAAATCGTAAAGTGTAAGAAAAGGTGCAAAGGAACAAGCAAAATTAATGAATATTACAAAACGCAAAAATCCGAAATTGTTTCTTTTGTTCACTTACGGTGTCTGAAGCCTGTTCAAAGCTGGACGAATTTGATCTGTTCGGATTCCTTAGCTGAAATTTTAATTGGTCGAAAATTTTAGGGAACAAAATCTTCCTTTAAGAAATTGCTTGCTAAAGTGGACTTAACCTTTCCACGAACTTTCTAGGGAACTATTTTCTTTCTGAAAATGCTAAGTAAGGTTTTTTACTGCCAAGAACAGCAAATATGACCCTTCCGAAAACGACAGAGGCTATTATTTCCTCACTATGAATCTTCAGTTTAGACCACGTTTCACTTACGAGTGAAACGTGGCCTACGAGTGCACTCTTTGATAGACGCCAAAAGCCGAAAGCAAACTGCCCTCCAGCGGACAGATATCTACCCAAACTTGTCGCTGGGAGCCCCTGATGCAGTTAGTGTGGAAAGCCTTATTTGAATGCCTCTTACCTTGATGCCAGGGTACTGTTACTTGAGTGTTTTTTGGAGCCTGCAAGATAAAACATTATTGTGAAATGGTCGTTGAAGGAAGGAACACCAGAGAGAGGGGGGAGGAACAGAATAGGGAGGAGGGAGAAATGGCCCAAAAGAAGTTGGGAGGAGGGAGAAATAGGGGGAAAAAGTAGGGAGGAGGAAGAAAAAGAAAAGTTGGGAGTAGGGAGAATTGAACTGGATGGACCTGGATGAGTAGGGAGGAGGGAGAAATTGGCTCAGAAAGTAGGGAGAAGGGAGATTTACTCCCCGGTTTCCTCCCCCCTCCAGAGATGCCAACCTGGAGATTTTTTCCCAGCCTCTTTACACCCCACCCCACCCCACCCCCCAATGATTTATCCCCTCCTACCCCATATAAAAACAACACCCCCCCCCCCGGGGTAAAAATAACATTTTCCCACTAAATTATATCACTAAATGCGTCAATTGAATGTACTCAATAACATTACGGCCAAATGTCTTTTATCAGTTCAGAGATACAATAAAAATTATTTCAGTCAACAGTGGAGCAAAATCTTTAAAAGGTTCAAAGTGGTTTTTATCTGGGAGATCTGGTCACCCATATGGGAAACTGGGAGATTCTTTGCGTATCCGGGAGACTCCCAGATAATCCGGGAGAGTTGGCATGTACAGAACACCCTAGCAGAAGGGAGCTCTTACGCACAGTGGGTGGAGGTGCTGCATGAGGTGAAATTATTGACCATTGACAAAACAAATTTTTTCATTTGAATACTAGCCAACACACAGTCATGGGCTTTCCGGGTCGCAACATTAATTTTGTAAATAACAACCATTTAACAAAAACAACAGCAGAGAATAGGTCTTAAGGGGAACCTGAGCCAATAGACCTCTTACTGAGTCCAATTAATTGCCCCTTAACCACGCTTTGTCATGGCCACAACCTTCGTTCTTACGTTCCACACAGGATGACCAGCTATGTCAGGCCCAATAAACTGTTCAACAACATTTAATAGTCGCTCATTGGTCCACAAATCCTGGAAAGCCTATGACAAAAGGAAACTTGAAAGCGTAGAAGAGATAAAACCTTATATCTTCTGGTAGCAGGGATGGAAATAACGGCAGGTGATCGGTAATTACCGATCAAATTTGACAGCAAAAATGAAATAATATAATAAAATTTCACAAGAATAAATAAAAACATCAACTGGACAAAGCTTGCTGCCAATCACCTATCAATTTG
>CAOKRL010000061.1:17500-26539 GCA_948470475.1 Galaxea fascicularis
TAAGCCATTTGGTGTAGTCAGGACTGCGCAGTGCACGGAGACGTTCTTTTGTTTGGGCCGACGATTGCAATTTAGTGCTACACTTGACGCATTCGAAAATTCCCATTATGTGGGAATGCGACAGTTACAATATAGCAAGCACGTTTATTAGGAACAGTAAGATACGTTAGGGGTCTCTTACTCTCCTATGTTGGCTTCTGGAGGCTCAAATAAGTTCATATCATATCTGCATAACGTTTATTTGCAAATATGTACCGGAAAATTAGAAAAATCGCGTCACTCCCACTCGAGCGCACTTCGCTTCTTAGGGGGAGCTTCTACTCAGCCCACATGTATTTGGCCCCGCCTTCAGTGTCAAGCAGTCTTATTAGACTTAAGTTCTACACGATATCTGCTTGACATACCCCGCTGTTCTTGACATTGGTGGGTGCAAATACATGACAAAGGATTCCAAAAGAACTGATACTATCAGGCGTTCTTTCTATTGAAACCAAGGCGGAAGGGAAAAAATCCGAGGACGGAGGAAGATGAAAACCATACCCCCCTCTACCGTGGGAAAAAAGGACGCCTGATCACAGGCTAGCATTAGACAAACAAATCTCCGCTCAATTGATTTGAACATGTTCCCACTATTGTTCAAGAATATAATTATCACAAAGATATGTCATGACAATAGGAAGAGGGGTTTGGCTAAAAACGGACCCAAAGCCAGTTGGTCCGAGGGCCCTGTAGCGAAACTCAGGATCAAGCAACTTACGTTTCACTTCGATCCTCTTCCCATTTTCTGGGGCCTACGTAGTTTTCAGTAATAAACAAACAAACAAACAAACAAACAAAAACAAAGAAAATAACAAAACAAAGCTGGTTACAGGGCAAGGAATATAAGTATAAAATCAACCAAATGTGGAACCTATACATGTGAGGCATGCTTTATATTTTAAAATAGGAATGGATATTTCCCCAAAAATGTCGCTAAACAGAATTTTACGCTAAGCGGAATGCTTTCAGGTTTTAGGTTTTCAGGAATATGTGGATTGCCCTTGACCCACAAAAATAAATTTCACACAGAACAAAACATCTAACTCTGCTCTGGAATGAAATAAAAACCATAAGTTTTATGTTTTTAATGCAAAAAAGAGAAAACACTGAACAACTCGAACTTACATAAATAGGATGGTCCTGAGAGGGTGGGGGTGTGGGGGCGGAGCATTATAATGGACGGCTGTTTCTGCCTTTTTAAGCTTCGTCAGCGTGGCATAGTTAATACCCAGGCTCAGGTACCCACGTGAATAAAACAAGCAATAAAAATGTGAAGCTTGTAGGATGTGGCTGGGAGTGACAGGAACACCGCGCAAATTGATGTGACTAGGTAAGCTGGAGGCCTCTAGCTTATTTGCTACATTTAGACGGGTAATGCCCGCTAATGCGTGGCCATAGTGGGCAATGAGTGGCTTTCAGCTTACCTAGACACATATTAATTTGTGAGGTAGTCTTGTCCCTCTAAGCCGGCACATCCCCCAAGCTTTACATTTTCATCGTTGCAGGTTTTTCATCATTACGTTGAGTTTTAAAACGCAATTCTTTGTTACTTGCTCTTTTTTGAACCAGTTTTGTCTTGTATAACTGAATGCTTGTTACTTTCGTTAGACAGGTTAATAATTCCACTTCAGCAACAGCAGTTCGAATTGATGTGTCTTGATCAGCCGTTATTTGTTATAGAAGTCAGAGCATGCTTGGTTATAGCTATAAACTACCGCTATGCAGTAAATTTTACTGACTGGGAAGTAAATCCCTGACTCGGCTCGCAACAGAAAAACTAAAAAAAGTGATCTTGATCGAGCCGTAAATGGACTAGCTAAGTGCGTTCCATGGTTTGTTTTAAATTTTTTCTACATCAACTCTTTCCATGCCTTTCATAATAGCAGACGTGTTTCTTATTCCCATGTTCATTGGCTTTTAATTACTCTCAGTCCCAGTGACCCAAATCCCATTTTCCCAGTCTAAAAACAAGCAAATCCCAGTGGTGATTTTACTCCTTAAGACACTCAATTAGCTCAAATAGTCTTTATCGCAAGCAAAACTATACTGTTCTGACCCTGTCCAGGGGTTTCGGTAACATTTTAAACTACCGGATTCATAGGTTAAGCAAGCGGACGTCAGACTTAAAAAAGTGATTATTTCGTGTGAACCATCGGACCGCGTTACTACCGGCCTTTTCATGTCAAACAACCGGACGCTACGTTCGGCGTCCGGCCTTAAACGAAACCCCTGAATTGTCGTGCAATTAAAAATTTAAAAACAATTCAGTGAAAGGTCTTTAACCCTTCTTTTACACGATTTTCTGTTTTTGTTGTTGTTTTTTTTTTTGCAATTTTCTGAGTGTAAGCGATCAAACCGACCTCGTCATTCCTTGTTAGGCGTGACATTAGAGATTTTTGCAAACCTACAACAACGAAGGCTCCATTTTGCTTGTTACGCTTGTCAAGCTTGCTGTTGCGCATGCTTGTTTGGCAATCGAGCACTCGATGTGCAAGTTGGTCAAAGTAATTGATTTTTAAGCTGAGTTTGGGGTAGAGGTAGTCCTCTGAAAGAAAACAGAGGCGAAAAACGATTTCACATTGACTGTGCGAGTGAGCCGCCGAAAGTGGTTCAACGAGCCATGGCGACGGTCAAGTGAGATTGTTTTTCTGGCCTTTCTGTGGATGAATTCCAGGACCTCGTATGGCAATTCTGGCGTGTATTGACTTGTAAATGATGCAATCGGTGCAATTAATGTTTTGGGGGTAGGAATGGGTGACTCGACACAAAAAAGAAAAGTTATATATGAAATGGAAATTGTCGCCGTTATCAAGGAATTACCCAGAATTCATTCCTCGCATGTAAACCAAACTTTCGGATGGCTCCCCAGCCTTTGCTCACCGTACTAACGGAGGGAGCAGGAAAATGTGGAAGAGAATCAAAGTGTTAGAACTGAACTTTACTTCAAATGTTGACTTTGGGTGCTTGGACGATTTTGTATGAAAAACGCAAAAACAAAAAATTCCGTAATTTTGGGTGTTGTCAAAGGGCATTCAAAGCAAACAGTTTGGTTTTGTAGCAACACAAGCGATAATTTTCAGTAGAAATAGGTACTTGTAGCGAGTTTATTGATTGGCAATGGCCAAACAACTTAGCATTGAGAAGCAACGTTAACAACGGTTCATTTCACCTTTCATATTCTTAGAGCTTCTGTGCAATATTGCTCTCTGGCGACCAATATGACAGAGCTGTAGAAGAAGGGTTAAGCGAATAGTCTTATTATTATTATTATAGTCTCGGAAAAAAACTAGAGTTAAAAATGTCAACTTCCTTCCTTCTGATGTTCTGCTTCTTCAACAGAATCTCAATCATTTCCCCAGCAGAAATGTCAGTGCGCTTTAACCGCTAGATTTTGTTTGGCAATTAAAACACAAAAAGTCAGCCATTCGCAAAATATTACATTCCCACTAAATTTTCATGCAACTGAACTGATCGCATGAAGGTACTTCATCCCGCTTTGGTGTAACATCGTCCCTGTTGTGAGCGCTATTTGAGCAAATCACGACAACAAGACCTTGTAAAAATTGATCAGTAATGAGATATGCCCACCTGAAATTTGGGCTCCAGTGAAGCAAAAGTCCGCTTGTCACTTGATCCAGTTGTTCAGCTCGACGCGAGATGGGTATTTTATTTCATCGGATCAGTTGGGTGCCTGAAACCTCGACAATTTCCCTGCACACCGCTCCTTACAAGCTTTGCTCGGCTAAGAATTCGAATTTGTCACAAATATACTACAAATACATGACGTAGCTATTCAGTCAAAGCGTGCTCTTGACGTATACAGTTCATTAGACGGAAACAATGGGCACACTTGAAAAATACTGCAGCTGTAAATTAGTTCCTTAGTGAAACATGATGTTGCGGTTCTGATCACAAAACATCACGAATAACGTCTTCTTTACCGCATGAAATACCCAACACCGTCAGTTTTGTTTTGGTCGCCCATGTTTTCGTATGGAGGTATAATCTTTCCAAAAGATAGTAAATCACTAACGAAAACGAAGCCATGAATTTCTAAGAAAATGGCAAATACAAGATGGATGCATATAAATGTGATTACAATAGTTACCGCAAACGCGTTGACAAACGTACGTTTGGCAAGTACAGCTGGGATGACTTTCAAACTTGTCGCAAACCTTAACTTGCCAAATATGGCTAGGCTTTGAATTGGGTTGGCAAAGCACAAGTTGGTGTGTAGACAATTGATTAGCAGGTGATGGTTTCGACTAATGGTAAATGTAATCATAGGGTCGTAACGAGGTATACTTAATTGTCAGTACTGAATCGGTTCCCAATTTTTGACCCACAATTCTGATCCCTGATCACAAAAACGTGGGAAAGTCTGATCCCTGATCCCGCTAAAATTTCAGGTGATCCTGATACCATGACTTGTGATCCCGGATCCCATCCATATCCCGGGTCTGTGATCCCTGATCCCACATACCTCGTTACGACCTTGTAATCAAGAATAGAGCAGGTGGACCGAATTGATATCAGAACATGTATTTCCTCTACACAATTTTAAAGCCATCCATTAATTACAACCGTCTCTTTTTTCTATGTATACATGTAAATAAAGTAATTTTTTCCTTTGTCGTGTAAACATGCTTGAAGGTTGCCATAATACGTCCAGTATGAACAGCTGCTCCAAGCTTCATGCGTCAAAGTAATATTATATATTGATAAGTTTTAAAACGTGCACGAGTGTCATGTATTTTTAGCAACTCGCCAAAAATGCAGTATTACGTTTTCATCATTACAGCAGCAGAAAAAAACAACTGCAGTTTTTTGAACAACTGGGATCTTGCTGACGAAAATTACTCAAAGCTATGGGTGTCAGTCCTCAATCATAATAACAAGAAATTCTTTCGCCTCTTCCTTTTTTTTCGTTCTTTGTAAAGATTTCCGCACACTGAATTATCTATGGAGTTGGGCGGAAATCTTGCCCTTTCTTTCTCTGTTATATCATCAACATTTAAAATTCCACTAGCTTGGGGAATAATTCAACTGCTCAAGGATTGTTTCTTATTAATTCTCAAGGATCGCACCTTACGACAATGTTGTAAGCCGCTAAAGTTAATTGTTCGTGAACCGTAGTTTCCCATCTAATGCTTACTTTAAAATTTGTGTCAGATATGACAATATAATCTACAATACATCTAGCTTACCTCCCTGTCGTGTGAACTTATGAAATACTGTATCCGCGCTTACTTCTTGGACTAAAAAGTGCTTGTTTTTACGCTTCCCAAGACTTCCCGAGCAAACACGAGTAAACTGGATGCAAAAGCGATAATTATGGAAATTTTAATTTAATTTGTAATTAATTCAGGGGCTATCGTTTGCGCTGCACACACAAAAGGACATCGCGTTTCTATTTTATTGGTTTCTATTGAATATTTGAAATGTACAAGAAGTTCGTGCGACAAGATTCGAATTCCTTGCGATCAGCAAGGCAGAAACAGTATTTTAAGGGCCCTTTTCGCTAATGTTTCGCGAACTGTAGGTATTAGTCGTCGAACTTCGTGCGGCATACATAGATGCGTACTGTTGTGTTCGTACGCAAGAAATCACTCGCCGATAAAACGGCCGACCGAACGAAACTTTAATGTTACTCGAAAAACTACAATCCTCTTTTTCAATTCAAAGCAGGAACGCATGCTAGATAAATTAAACGAGACTTACCTGTAAGTTGAAGTTTGATTGTAATTCTATCCGTCACCAAGCACTGAGGGATTACGTGAGATAGCATTGCGCCTGCGCGAACTCAGTTTTTAAAGCACTTACCATGTGTGCAGTGGAGAAACTCCCTGTCAAAATATGGGAGGGACTAGCATGGGAGGGCACGTAATCCCTCAGTGCTTGGTGACGGATAGAATTACAATCAAACTTCAACTTACAGGTAAGTCTCGTTTAATTTTTAAATTCTATTCCGTCACCGCACTGAGGGCTCACGTGAGACTTCAAAGCACTCTGCACACATGAACAAAACAGTTAATAAACACCAAAAAACATACTTCGTAGTCAAAGTAATTTGGTGTCTTTAATCTTGTAACAAAACAGTAGAAAAACTATCTTTGTTGATAACAGGCTTGTTATAAAACTTGGCAAATGTGTCAGATGAGCTCCACCCTGCAACTGATAGGATATGCTCTAATGGAACAGATTTCAAAAATGCCTTAGACGTTGCAGCAGCCCTGGTACTATGTGGCTTAAACAGGTTTACATCAATCCCGGATTTTTCCATTACTGTTTTCACCCATCTACTGATGGTTTCACGACAAACAGGTTTAAATGGCTTGGAATAACTAACAAACAATTGTTGTGCACCTCCACGTAAGGCAGAGGTGCGATCGAGATAAGCCTTCAAAGTAGTAAAAACACAAATATTGAGGTTATCCGGGTACGCTACAAACTTAACAACAGTGGGTTTAGACCCTGGCTTAAATTGCTTTAAAGGTTTAGAAATGATAAAAGTCACTGACGTTTCTGAAACAACCATGTCCTCCAAAGACAAGTAGTGAATCGTTTGCCCCCGTTGAGCTGATACTAGTGACATCAGGGTGACCACTTTTAATGTCAGATCTTTAAGAGAACACTCAGTAGTAGAGATTGACTTAAGATAGTTCAGGACCATGTTCACATCCCATGTCACAGCAGCTCTTGGATTTGAGGGTCTTGCTTCGTAAACTCCTTTCAAAAACCTTTTCACACTTTCTTGTGCTCCAAATGTTATTCCGTTAACAGGTTTCAAGGCACTGGTTAGAGCGGACCTCGCAGTGTTAATGCCATTGTAACCAACGCCTGTCTCAAATAACTCCACTAAAAAATCTAGCGCCTGGGGAATAGTGGCAGAAACTGGATCAATCTGTTTTTGATGACAATATGTGGTCGATCTTTTGATGTAGGAGGAGTACTGCTTAGTGGTTCCTTTCCTTCAAGCCTGTAGGATAATAGAGGTTGCCTTTTAAGAAAATCCCTGTGTCTCATAGGATTGCCGGACAATCTGCAAACAATCAGAACCATTTTCTAAATTAACGGGTGAACTTCTTGTTTCATCCCTGGCATTTGTAGGGCAGTCCTTTGCGACGGTAGTACTCTTGGAACATCCACTAACATGTGAAGAAGTTTGGGATACCAACTTTGGGTTGGCCATGTTAGGACTATCATGAGGCCTTCTGCAAATTCCATCTGTATCTTCTGTAGGCATCTGGCAATTAAATTAAAAGGAGGAAAAACATAGAACTTTTTATCCCATGTGATAGAAAAAGTATCTATAAAAGCTGCCCCTGGGTCAGGTTTCCAGGATAAATAACATGAGACCTGATGATTTAATCTGGATGCGAAAAGATCTATGGAAGGTTCTCCCCAGATATCTGTAATCTTCTGGAATATGTCAGGTCTTATCATCTATTCTTTGTTGTCAGAGACAACACATGATTCTCGATCGGCCTCAACATTTTTTTGTGCCTGGAATATGGGCAGCTGTTAACCATATTTGTTTATCTCTGCACCACTGCCAAATATTTGTAGCACTAGTATTACATTCTCTGGAATGTGTACCCCCCATAGCATTAATATAGTTCACAGTTGTAGAGTTATCTGAGTAAATCTAGACATGGATGCCTTGCTCATTTTTGCAAAATGCCTTAAGACCAAAAAAATGCAGCCATCAGTTCCAAACAATTGATATGGTATTTGGCTTCTTCATCTGACCATCTACCCCCTGTTTTCTCAGCATCCTTGACTGCCCTTCATCCTTTAGTTGATGCATCAGTATAAATGATTACATCAACCTTTGAAGTAGCCAATAATATGGGGTAGTTAACGGTTGGTATGTTGTCATACCACCACTTTATCTCAGAGAGACTTTCTTGTGATAATTTCATATGAGCATTGTAATTGCCTTTATTCTGTCTTAAGGCAGTAGTTTTGTCCATCTCAAGGTGTCTATAAAACAGTGGTCCAAATAAGACCCCAGGGAAGCTTGATACTAGCAGTCCTATAAAGCTTGCTAGTTCCCAAATTGGCAGCTCAGTGAGTGCCATCATTTTATTGCACTGTTCCTTAATACCCTGGGTTTTTTCCTGTGTTAGGGAGACAGTCATATTAACTGAGTCCAAAACAAATCCCAGAAAGATAAGCACTTGCACTGGCTTTAGGACTGACTTTACCGGGTGTAAAATAAAACCCAACTTTAAAAATAAATCACAAGTATCACTAATATTGGCTTGGCAGTCTTCCATGTTCTCCCCTTGTAAATAGGAGTCATCGACGTAGCCAACATTCAAGTGCCCCTTCTGGCGCAGTGTAGCATACACTGGCTTAAGAAGTTTTGTGAAGAGTCTGGGTGCACAAGCCAGACCATTTGGTAGGCACGTGAATTGAAACAATTTACCTTTCCAGCAAAACCTCAGATATTTTTTATCTTCAATGTGAATGGGCACAGAATAATATGCATCACGCAAATCTACTGAAGCCATATAACAGTTAGGTGTCATAAGCCTGATTGCTGATTGTAGTGTATCCATCTTAAAATGGTTGTACTCCACATGTTCATTCAAATTCTTCAAATTAAGTATTAATCTATGGCCCCCATCTTTCTTAGGGCGTACAAATATAGTAGAAATGTGTTCACCAGGACAATGTGTGGTTTCTGAAGTAACACCTTTAATCAGCAGTTTGTCAATTTCCATGTCAATGACCTCCTGCTCTTGTTGTGTAAAGTTTATTTCTTTTGGTGGCATACACTGTTGTGGCTCTCCATTCTCAAACTCAATTTTATAATGTTTCACACTATTAAGTATGAAAGGATCTGAGGTTATGCATTGCCACTGAGAGGCAAATTGTTTCAGTCGGCCACCTATAATTTCAACAGATTGTTCTGACATATTTCTTACCTCAACATTAACATTGTTAGAAATCTGAGTCACTTTGACTTCCCCTCCTTCTGCTTGAAGGTCT
>CAOKRL010000062.1:0-12500 GCA_948470475.1 Galaxea fascicularis
AAGAAAAGAAATCATGTTGTCGGAGTTCCATGAAACATTTACACATGATTTCTAGACTCCTTTTTGAAATAGGCAAAGTTTAAGCCAAATTCCAAATTTGAGCCAAGAGCATGTGGTCCCCCTTTGGGTTTTGGTCAAAATTTCAACTTTGCTAAAATCTTGCCCACAGCTCAAATAAGAAAAGAAATCATGTTGTCGGAGTTCCATGAAACATTTACACATGATTTCTAGACTCCTTTTTGAAATAGGCAAAGTTTAAGCCAAATTCCAAATTTGAGCCAAGAGCATGTGGTCCCCCCTTTGGGTTTTGGTCAAAATTTCAACTTTGCTAAAATCTTGCCCACAGCTCAAATAAGAAAAGAAATCATGTTGTCGGAGTTCCATGAAACATTTACACATGATTTCTAGACTCCTTTTTGAAATAGGCAAAGTTTAAGCCAAATTCCAAATTTGAGCCAAGAGCATGTGGTCCCCCTTTGGGTTTTGGTCAAAATTTCAACTTTGCTAAAATCTTGCCCACAGCTCAAATAAGAAAAGAAATCCTGTTGTCGGAGTTCCATGAAACATTTACACATGATTTCTAGACTCCTTTTTGAAATAGGCAAAGTTTAAGCCAAATTCCAAATTTGAGCCAAGAGCATGTGGTCCCCCCTTTGGGTTTTGGTCAAAATTTCAACTTTGCTAAAATCTTGCCCACAGCTCAAATAAGAAAAGAAATCATGTTGTCGGAGTTCCATGAAACATTTACACATGATTTCTAGACTCCTTTTTGAAATAGGCAAAGTTTAAGCCAAATTCCAAATTTGAGCCAAGAGCATGTGGTCCCCCCTTTGGGTTTTGGTCAAAATTTCAACTTTGCTAAAATCTTGCCCACAGCTCAAATAAGAAAAGAAATCATGTTGTCGGAGTTCCATGAAACATTTACACATGATTTCTAGACTCCTTTTTGAAATAGGCAAAGCTTAAAGCCAAATTCCAAATTTGAGCCAAGAGCATGTGGTCCCCCCTTTGGGTTTTGGTCAAAATTTCAACTTTGCTAAAATCTTGCCCACAGCTCAAATAAGAAAAGAAATCATGTTGTCGGAGTTCCATGAAACATTTACACATGATTTCTAGACTCCTTTTTGAAATAGGCAAAGTTTAAGCCAAATTCCAAATTTGAGCCAAGAGCATGTGGTCCCCCCTTTGGGTTTTGGTCAAAATTTCAACTTTGCTAAAATCTTGCCCACAGCTCAAATAAGAAAAGAAATCATGTTGTCGGAGTTCCATGAAACATTTACACATGATTTCTAGACTCCTTTTTGAAATAGGCAAAGTTTAAGCCAAATTCCAAATTTGAGCCAAGAGCATGTGGTCCCCCCTTTGGGTTTTGGTCAAAATTTCAACTTTGCTAAAATCTTGCCCACAGCTCAAATAAGAAAAGAAATCATGTTGTCGGAGTTCCATGAAACATTTACACATGATTTCTAGACTCCTTTTTGAAATAGGCAAAGTTTAAGCCAAATTCCAAATTTGAGCCAAGAGCATGTGGTCCCCCCTTTGGGTTTTGGTCAAAATTTCAACTTTGCTAAAATCTTGCCCACAGCTCAAATAAGAAAAGAAATCCTGTTGTCGGAGTTCCATGAAACATTTACACATGATTTCTAGACTCCTTTTTGAAATAGGCAAAGTTTAAGCCAAATTCCAAATTTGAGCCAAGAGCATGTGGTCCCCCCTTTGGGTTTTGGTCAAAATTTCAACTTTGCTAAAATCTTGCCCACAGCTCAAATAAGAAAAGAAATCATGTTGTCGGAGTTCCATGAAACATTTACACATGGTTTCTAGACTCCTTTTTGAAATAGGCAAAGTTAAGCCAAATTCCAAATTTGAGCCAAGAGCATGTGGTCCCCCCTTTGGGTTTTGGTCAAAATTTCAACTTTGCTAAAATCTTGCCCACAGCTCAAATAAGAAAAGAAATCATGTTGTCGGAGTTCCATGAAACATTTACACATGATTTCTAGACTCCTTTTTGAAATAGGCAAACTTAAAGCCAAATTCCAAATTTGAGCCAAGAGCATGTGGTCCCCCCTTTGGGTTTTGGTCAAAATTTCAACTTTGCTAAAATCTTGCCCACAGCTCAAATAAGAAAAGAAATCATGTTGTCGGAGTTCCATGAAACATTTACACATGATTTCTAGACTCCTTTTTGAAATAGGCAAAGTTTAAGCCAAATTCCAAATTTGAGCCAAGAGCATGTGGTCCCCCCTTTGGGTTTTGGTCAAAATTTCAACTTTGCTAAAATCTTGCCCACAGCTCAAATAAGAAAAGAAATCATGTTGTCGGAGTTCCATGAAACATTTACACATGATTTCTAGACTCCTTTTTGAAATAGGCAAAGTTTAAGCCAAATTCCAAATTTGAGCCAAGAGCATGTGGTCCCCCCTTTGGGTTTTGGTCAAAATTTCAACTTTGCTAAAATCTTGCCCACAGCTCAAATAAGAAAAGAAATCATGTTGTCGGAGTTCCATGAAACATTTACACATGATTTCTAGACTCCTTTTTGAAATAGGCAAAGTTTAAGCCAAATTCCAAATTTGAGCCAAGAGCATGTGGTCCCCCCTTTGGGTTTTGGTCAAAATTTCAACTTTGCTAAAATCTTGCCCACAGCTCAAATAAGAAAAGAAATCATGTTGTCGGAGTTCCATGAAACATTTACACATGGTTTCTAGACTCCTTTTTGAAATAGGCAAAGTTTAAGCCAAATTCCAAATTTGAGCCAAGAGCATGTGGTCCCCCCTTTGGGTTTTGGTCAAAATTTCAACTTTGCTAAAATCTTGCCCACAGCTCAAATAAGAAAAGAAATCATGTTGTCGGAGTTCCATGAAACATTTACACATGATTTCTAGACTCCTTTTTGAAATAGGCAAAGTTTAAGCCAAATTCCAAATTTGAGCCAAGAGCATGTGGTCCCCCCTTTGGGTTTTGGTCAAAATTTCAACTTTGCTAAAATCTTGCCCACAGCTCAAATAAGAAAAGAAATCATGTTGTCGGAGTTCCATGAAACATTTACACATGATTTCTAGACTCCTTTTTGAAATAGGCAAAGTTTAAGCCAAATTCCAAATTTGAGCCAAGAGCATGTGGTCCCCCCTTTGGGTTTTGGTCAAAATTTCAACTTTGCTAAATCTTGCCCACAGCTCAAATAAGAAAGAAATCATGTTGTCGGAGTTCCATGAAACATTTACACATGATTTCTAGACTCCTTTTTGAAATAGGCAAAGTTTAAGCCAAATTCCAAATTTGAGCCAAGAGCATGTGGTCCCCCCTTTGGGTTTTGGTCAAAATTTCAACTTTGCTAAAATCTTGCCCACAGCTCAAATAAGAAAAGAAATCATGTTGTCGGAGTTCCATGAAACATTTACACATGATTTCTAGACTCCTTTTTGAAATAGGCAAAGTTTAAGCCAAATTCCAAATTTGAGCCAAGAGCATGTGGTCCCCCCTTTGGGTTTTGGTCAAAATTTCAACTTTGCTAAAATCTTGCCCACAGCTCAAATAAGAAAAGAAATCATGTTGTCGGAGTTCCATGAAACATTTACACATGATTTCTAGACTCCTTTTTGAAATAGGCAAAGTTTAAGCCAAATTCCAAATTTGAGCCAAGAGCATGTGGTCCCCCCTTTGGGTTTTGGTCAAAATTTCAACTTTGCTAAAATCTTGCCCACAGCTCAAATAAGAAAAGAAATCATGTTGTCGGAGTTCCATGAAACATTCACACATGATTTCTAGACTCCTTTTTGAAATAGGCAAAGTTTAAGCCAAATTCCAAATTTGAGCCAAGAGCATGTGGTCCCCCCTTTGGGTTTTGGTCAAAATTTCAACTTTGCTAAAATCTTGCCCACAGCTCAAATAAGAAAAGAAATCATGTTGTCGGAGTTCCATGAAACATTTACACATGATTTCTAGACTCCTTTTTGAAATAGGCAAAGTTTAAGCCAAATTCCAAATTTGAGCCAAGAGCATGTGGTCCCCCCTTTGGGTTTTGGTCAAAATTTCAACTTTGCTAAAATCTTGCCCACAGCTCAAATAAGAAAAGAAATCATGTTGTCGGAGTTCCATGAAACATTTACACATGATTTCTAGACTCCTTTTTGAAATAGGCAAAGTTTAAGCCAAATTCCAAATTTGAGCCAAGAGCATGTGGTCCCCCCTTTGGGTTTTGGTCAAAATTTCAACTTTGCTAAAATCTTGCCCACAGCTCAAATAAGAAAAGAAATCATGTTGTCGGAGTTCCATGAAACATTTACACATGATTTCTAGACTCCTTTTTGAAATAGGCAAAGTTTAAGCCAAATTCCAAATTTGAGCCAAGAGCATGTGGTCCCCCCTTTGGGTTTTGGTCAAAATTTCAACTTTGCTAAAATCTTGCCCACAGCTCAAATAAGAAAAGAAATCATGTTGTCGGAGTTCCATGAAACATTTACACATGATTTCTAGACTCCTTTTTGAAATAGGCAAAGTTTAAGCCAAATTCCAAATTTGAGCCAAGAGCATGTGGTCCCCCCTTTGGGTTTTGGTCAAAATTTCAACTTTGCTAAAATCTTGCCCACAGCTCAAATAAGAAAAGAAATCATGTTGTCGGAGTTCCATGAAACATTTACACATGATTTCTAGACTCCTTTTTGAAATAGGCAAAGTTTAAGCCAAATTCCAAATTTGAGCCAAGAGCATGTGGTCCCCCCTTTGGGTTTTGGTCAAAATTTCAACTTTGCTAAAATCTTGCCCACAGCTCAAATAAGAAAAGAAATCATGTTGTCGGAGTTCCATGAAACATTTACACATGATTTCTAGACTCCTTTTTGAAATAGGCAAAGTTTAAGCCAAATTCCAAATTTGAGCCAAGAGCATGTGGTCCCCCCTTTGGGTTTTGGTCAAAATTTCAACTTTGCTAAAATCTTGCCCACAGCTCAAATAAGAAAAGAAATCATGTTGTCGGAGTTCCATGAAACATTTACACATGATTTCTAGACTCCTTTTTGAAATAGGCAAAGTTTAAGCCAAATTCCAAATTTGAGCCAAGAGCATGTGGTCCCCCCTTTGGGTTTTGGTCAAAATTTCAACTTTGCTAAAATCTTGCCCACAGCTCAAATAAGAAAAGAAATCATGTTGTCGGAGTTCCATGAAACATTTACACATGATTTCTAGACTCCTTTTTGAAATAGGCAAAGTTTAAGCCAAATTCCAAATTTGAGCCAAGAGCATGTGGTCCCCCCTTTGGGTTTTGGTCAAAATTTCAACTTTGCTAAAATCTTGCCCACAGCTCAAATAAGAAAAGAAATCATGTTGTCGGAGTTCCATGAAACATTTACACATGATTTCTAGACTCCTTTTTGAAATAGGCAAAGTTTAAGCCAAATTCCAAATTTGAGCCAAGAGCATGTGGTCCCCCCTTTGGGTTTTGGTCAAAATTTCAACTTTGCTAAAATCTTGCCCACAGCTCAAATAAGAAAAGAAATCATGTTGTCGGAGTTCCATGAAACATTTACACATGATTTCTAGACTCCTTTTTGAAATAGGCAAAGTTTAAGCCAAATTCCAAATTTGAGCCAAGAGCATGTGGTCCCCCCTTTGGGTTTTGGTCAAAATTTCAACTTTGCTAAAATCTTGCCCACAGCTCAAATAAGAAAAGAAATCATGTTGTTGGAGTTCCATGAAACATTTACACATGATTTCTAGACTCCTTTTTGAAATAGGCAAAGTTTAAGCCAAATTCCAAATTTGAGCCAAGAGCATGTGGTCCCCCCTTTGGGTTTTGGTCAAAATTTCAACTTTGCTAAAATCTTGCCCACAGCTCAAATAAGAAAAGAAATCATGTTGTCGGAGTTCCATGAAACATTTACACATGATTTCTAGACTCCTTTTTGAAATAGGCAAAGTTTAAGCCAAATTCCAAATTTGAGCCAAGAGCATGTGGTCCCCCCTTTGGGTTTTGGTCAAAATTTCAACTTTGCTAAAATCTTGCCCACAGCTCAAATAAGAAAAGAAATCATGTTGTCGGAGTTCCATGAAACATTTACACATGATTTCTAGACTCCTTTTGAAATAGGCAAAGTTTAAGCCAAATTCCAAATTTGAGCCAAGAGCATGTGGTCCCCCCTTTGGGTTTTGGTCAAAATTTCAACTTTGCTAAAATCTTGCCCACAGCTCAAATAAGAAAAGAAATCATGTTGTCGGAGTTCCATGAAACATTTACACATGATTTCTAGACTCCTTTTTGAAATAGGCAAAGTTTAAGCCAAATTCCAAATTTAAGCCAAGAGCATGTGGTCCCCCCTTTGGGTTTTGGTCAAAATTTCAACTTTGCTAAAATCTTGCCCACAGCTCAAATAAGAAAAGAAATCATGTTGTCGGAGTTCCATGAAACATTTACACATGATTTCTAGACTCCTTTTTGAAATAGGCAAACTTAAAGCCAAATTCCAAATTTGAGCCAAGAGCATGTGGTCCCCCTTTGGGTTTTGGTCAAAATTTCAACTTTGCTAAAATCTTGCCCACAGCTCAAATAAGAAAAGAAATCATGTTGTCGGAGTTCCATGAAACATTTACACATGATTTCTAGACTCCTTTTTGAAATAGGCAAAGTTTAAGCCAAATTCCAATTTGAGCCAAGAGCATGTGGTCCCCCCTTTGGGTTTTGGTCAAAATTTCAACTTTGCTAAAATCTTGCCCACAGCTCAAATAAGAAAAGAAATCATGTTGTCGGAGTTCCATGAAACATTTACACATGATTTCTAGACTCCTTTTTGAAATAGGCAAAGTTTAAGCCAAATTCCAAATTTGAGCCAAGAGCATGTGGTCCTCCCTTTGGGTTTTGGTCAAAATTTCAACTTTGCTAAAATCTTGCCCACAGCTCAAATAAGAAAAGAAATCATGTTGTTGGAGTTCCATGAAACATTTACACATGATTTCTAGACTCCTTTTTGAAATAGGCAAAGTTTAAGCCAAATTCCAAATTTGAGCCAAGAGCATGTGGTCCCCCCTTTGGGTTTTGGTCAAAATTTCAACTTTGCTAAAATCTTGCCCACAGCTCAAATAAGAAAAGAAATCATGTTGTCGGAGTTCCATGAAACATTTACACATGATTTCTAGACTCCTTTTTGAAATAGGCAAAGTTTAAGCCAAATTCCAAATTTGAGCCAAGAGCATGTGGTCCCCCCTTTGGGTTTTGGTCAAAATTTCAACTTTGCTAAAATCTTGCCCACAGCTCAAATAAGAAAAGAAATCATGTTGTCGGAGTTCCATGAAACATTTACACATGATTTCTAGACTCCTTTTTGAAATAGGCAAAGTTTAAGCCAAATTCCAAATTTGAGCCAAGAGCATGTGGTCCCCCTTTGGGTTTTGGTCAAAATTTCAACTTTGCTAAAATCTTGCCCACAGCTCAAATAAGAAAAGAAATCATGTTGTCGGAGTTCCATGAAACATTTACACATGGTTTCTAGACTCCTTTTTGAAATAGGCAAAGTTTAAGCCAAATTCCAAATTTGAGCCAAGAGCATGTGGTCCCCCCTTTGGGTTTTGGTCAAAATTTCAACTTTGCTAAAATCTTGCCCACAGCTCAAATAAGAAAAGAAATCATGTTGTCGGAGTTCCATGAAACATTTACACATGATTTCTAGACTCCTTTTTGAAATAGGCAAAGTTTAAGCCAAATTCCAAATTTGAGCCAAGAGCATGTGGTCCCCCCTTTGGGTTTTGGTCAAAATTTCAACTTTGCTAAAATCTTGCCCACAGCTCAAATAAGAAAAGAAATCATGTTGTCGGAGTTCCATGAAACATTTACACATGATTTCTAGACTCCTTTTTGAAATAGGCAAAGTTTAAGCCAAATTCCAAATTTGAGCCAAGAGCATGTGGTCCCCCCTTTGGGTTTTGGTCAAAATTTCAACTTTGCTAAAATCTTGCCCACAGCTCAAATAAGAAAAGAAATCATGTTGTCGGAGTTCCATGAAACATTTACACATGATTTCTAGACTCCTTTTTGAAATAGGCAAAGTTTAAGCCAAATTCCAAATTTGAGCCAAGAGCATGTGGTCCCCCCTTTGGGTTTTGGTCAAAATTTCAACTTTGCTAAATCTTGCCCACAGCTCAAATAAGAAAAGAAATCATGTTGTCGGAGTTCATGAAACATTTACACATGATTTCTAGACTCCTTTTTGAAATAGGCAAAGTTTAAGCCAAATTCCAAATTTGAGCCAAGAGCATGTGGTCCCCCCTTTGGGTTTTGGTCAAAATTTCAACTTTGCTAAAATCTTGCCCACAGCTCAAATAATCACGTTGTCGGAGTTCCATGAAACATTTACACATGATTTCTAGACTCCTTTTTGAAATAGGCAAAGTTTAAGCCAAATTCCAAATTTGAGCCAAGAGCATGTGGTCCCCCCTTTGGGTTTTGGTCAAAATTTCAACTTTGCTAAAATCTTGCCCACAGCTCAAATGAGAAAAGAAATCATGTTGTCGGAGTTCCATGAAACATTTACACATGATTTCTAGACTCCTTTTTGAAATAGGCAAAGTTTAAGCCAAATTCCAAATTTGAGCCAAGAGCATGTGGTCCCCCCTTTGGGTTTTGGTCAAAATTTCAACTTTGCTAAAATCTTGCCCACAGCTCAAATAAGAAAAGAAATCATGTTGTCGGAGTTCCATGAAACATTTACACATGATTTCTAGACTCCTTTTTGAAATAGGCAAAGTTTAAGCCAAATTCCAAATTTGAGCCAAGAGCATGTGGTCCCCCCTTTGGGTTTTGGTCAAAATTTCAACTTTGCTAAAATCTTGCCCACAGCTCAAATGAGAAAAGAAATCATGTTGTCGGAGTTCCATGAAACATTTACACATGATTTCTAGACTCCTTTTTGAAATAGGCAAAGTTTAAGCCAAATTCCAAATTTGAGCCAAGAGCATGTGGTCCCCCCTTTGGGTTTTGGTCAAAATTTCAACTTTGCTAAAATCTTGCCCACAGCTCAAATAAGAAAAGAAATCATGTTGTCGGAGTTCCATGAAACATTTACACATGATTTCTAGACTCCTTTTTGAAATAGGCAAAGTTTAAGCCAAATTCCAAATTTGAGCCAAGAGCATGTGGTCCCCCCTTTGGGTTTTGGTCAAAATTTCAACTTTGCTAAAATCTTGCCCACAGCTCAAATAAGAAAAGAAATCACGTTGTCGGAGTTCCATGAAACATTTACACATGATTTCTAGACTCCTTTTTGAAATAGGCAAAGTTTAAGCCAAATTCCAAATTTGAGCCAAGAGCATGTGGTCCCCCCTTTGGGTTTTGGTCAAAATTTCAACTTTGCTAAAATCTTGCCCACAGCTCAAATGAGAAAAGAAATCATGTTGTCGGAGTTCCATGAAACATTTACACATGATTTCTAGACTCCTTTTTGAAATAGGCAAAGTTTAAGCCAAATTCCAAATTTGAGCCAAGAGCATGTGGTCCCCCCTTTGGGTTTTGGTCAAAATTTCAACTTTGCTAAAATCTTGCCCACAGCTCAAATAAGAAAAGAAATCATGTTGTCGGAGTTCCATGAAACATTTACACATGATTTCTAGACTCCTTTTTGAAATAGGCAAAGTTTAAGCCAAATTCCAAATTTGAGCCAAGAGCATGTGGTCCCCCCTTTGGGTTTTGGTCAAAATTTCAACTTTGCTAAAATCTTGCCCACAGCTCAAATAAGAAAAGAAATCATGTTGTCGGAGTTCCATGAAACATTTACACATGATTTCTAGACTCCTTTTTGAAATAGGCAAAGTTTAAGCCAAATTCCAAATTTGAGCCAAGAGCATGTGGTCCCCCCTTTGGGTTTTGGTCAAAATTTCAACTTTGCTAAAATCTTGCCCACAGCTCAAATAAGAAAAGAAATCATGTTGTCGGAGTTCCATGAAACATTTACACATGATTTCTAGACTCCTTTTTGAAATAGGCAAAGTTTAAGCCAAATTCCAAATTTGAGCCAAGAGCATGTGGTCCCCCCTTTGGGTTTTGGTCAAAATTTCAACTTTGCTAAAATCTTGCCCACAGCTCAAATAAGAAAAGAAATCATGTTGTCGGAGTTCCATGAAACATTTACACATGATTTCTAGACTCCTTTTTGAAATAGGCAAAGTTTAAGCCAAATTCCAAATTTGAGCCAAGAGCATGTGGTCCCCCCTTTGGGTTTTGGTCAAAATTTCAACTTTGCTAAAATCTTGCCCACAGCTCAAATAAGAAAAGAAATCACGTTGTCGGAGTTCCATGAAACATTTACACATGATTTCTAGACTCCTTTTTGAAATAGGCAAAGTTTAAGCCAAATTCCAAATTTGAGCCAAGAGCATGTGGTCCCCCCTTTGGGTTTTGGTCAAAATTTCAACTTTGCTAAAATCTTGCCCACAGCTCAAATAAGAAAAGAAATCATGTTGTCGGAGTTCCATGAAACATTTACACATGATTTCTAGACTCCTTTTTGAAATAGGCAAAGTTTAAGCCAAATTCCAAATTTGAGCCAAGAGCATGTGGTCCCCCCTTTGGGTTTTGGTCAAAATTTCAACTTTGCTAAAATCTTGCCCACAGCTCAAATAAGAAAAGAAATCATGTTGTCGGAGTTCCATGAAACATTTACACATGATTTCTAGACTCCTTTTTGAAATAGGCAAAGTTTAAGCCAAATTCCAAATTTGAGCCAAGAGCATGTGGTCCCCCCTTTGGGTTTTGGTCAAAATTTCAACTTTGCTAAAATCTTGCCCACAGCTCAAATAAGAAAAGAAATCATGTTGTCGGAGTTCCATGAAACATTTACACATGATTTCTAGACTCCTTTTTGAAATAGGCAAAGTTTAAGCCAAATTCCAAATTTGAGCCAAGAGCATGTGGTCCCCCCTTTGGGTTTTGGTCAAAATTTCAACTTTGCTAAAATCTTGCCCACAGCTCAAATAAGAAAAGAAATCATGTTGTCGGAGTTCCATGAAACATTTACACATGATTTCTAGACTCCTTTTTGAAATAGGCAAAGTTTAAGCCAAATTCCAAATTTGAGCCAAGAGCATGTGGTCCCCCCTTTGGGTTTTGGTCAAAATTTCAACTTTGCTAAAATCTTGCCCACAGCTCAAATGAGAAAAGAAATCATGTTGTCGGAGTTCCATGAAACATTTACACATGATTTCTAGACTCCTTTTTGAAATAGGCAAAGTTTAAGCCAAATTCCAAATTTGAGCCAAGAGCATGTGGTCCCCCCTTTGGGTTTTGGTCAAAATTTCAACTTTGCTAAAATCTTGCCCACAGCTCAAATAAGAAAAGAAATCATGTTGTCGGAGTTCCATGAAACATTTACACATGATTTCTAGACTCCTTTTTGAAATAGGCAAAGTTTAAGCCAAATTCCAAATTTGAGCCAAGAGCATGTGGTCCCCCCTTTGGGTTTTGGTCAAAATTTCAACTTTGCTAAAATCTTGCCCACAGCTCAAATAAGAAAAGAAATCACGTTGTCGGAGTTCCATGAAACATTTACACATGATTTCTAGACTCCTTTTTGAAATAGGCAAAGTTTAAGCCAAATTCCAAATTTGAGCCAAGAGCATGTGGTCCCCCCTTTGGGTTTTGGTCAAAATTTCAACTTTGCTAAAATCTTGCCCACAGCTCAAATGAGAAAAGAAATCATGTTGTCGGAGTTCCATGAAACATTTACACATGATTTCTAGACTCCTTTTTGAAATAGGCAAAGTTTAAGCCAAATTCCAAATTTGAGCCAAGAGCATGTGGTCCCCCCTTTGGGTTTTGGTCAAAATTTCAACTTTGCTAAAATCTTGCCCACAGCTCAAATAAGAAAAGAAATCATGTTGTCGGAGTTCCATGAAACATTTACACATGATTTCTAGACTCCTTTTTGAAATAGGCAAAGTTTAAGCCAAATTCCAAATTTGAGCCAAGAGCATGTGGTCCCCCCTTTGGGTTTTGGTCAAAATTTCAACTTTGCTAAAATCTTGCCCACAGCTCAAATAAGAAAAGAAATCATGTTGTCGGAGTTCCATGAAACATTTACACATGATTTCTAGACTCCTTTTTGAAATAGGCAAAGTTTAAGCCAAATTCCAAATTTGAGCCAAGAGCATGTGGTCCCCCCTTTGGGTTTTGGTCAAAATTTCAACTTTGCTAAAATCTTGCCCACAGCTCAAATAAGAAAAGAAATCATGTTGTCGGAGTTCCATGAAACATTTACACATGATTTCTAGACTCCTTTTTGAAATAGGCAAAGTTTAAGCCAAATTCCAAATTTGAGCCAAGAGCATGTGGTCCCCCCTTTGGGTTTTGGTCAAAATTTCAACTTTGCTAAAATCTTGCCCACAGCTCAAATAAGAAAAGAAATCATGTTGTCGGAGTTCCATGAAACATTTACACATGATTTCTAGACTCCTTTTTGAAATAGGCAAAGTTTAAGCCAAATTCCAAATTTGAGCCAAGAGCATGTGGTCCCCCCTTTGGG
>CAOKRL010000062.1:17500-26379 GCA_948470475.1 Galaxea fascicularis
CAGTGAGTGGCCACCAACACCAACAAAGGCAGTATCACCCTAAACCAGTCCGTGGAATACTTACCAACCCCAATACTTACCAAGGGGAGCGGGGGGGGGGGGGGAGGAGGGAACTATGTGAAAATAAAGCAGCGAAATGATCAACTCACAAGCCACAAGGACTCCCTGACCAGCATTGTCTTGAGTTTACCCTCACATAAATTGTATTAAGCAATATTTAAATTTGGATTCAATGGGCATTTAAGATTCAGTTGTCTCATTCTTGTACTGTAGGCTTCCTGTACCGTGTTCACACATACACTGGTGATAAGAGAGGAGCAGGCACTGATGCTAATGTTGTCATTACCATTTTTGGAGAAGAGGGTGATTCTGGAGAAAAGAAGCTGGACAATGCCACCAAATGCCACCAATTTGTCACCAAATCTTTGGGAAGCCTGACCCACGTGACAATAGGACACCGGAAGAGGGAAGGTTCCAAGCGCATTATTGCAAGCGTTGTAAATGCTTATTTATTTTGTGTCTGTCCCCTGCCTGAATTAACAAGTTAGAAGAATATAGTGAGGACTATACTGAGACTTGATTTCTTGAGGAAAAGAGAATGTAATTTGCCCTGAATATTGATAGAATCATTGGTAGATTTGACGGTAGAATCTGACGGTGTGTATCAATGTTGATTCTGGTTTTTAAGGCAGATTGTTGCATAAAATTGTAGGAAGTATTGAAGTCGGTGTTAAGTTTGTGCTCTTGAGAAGGCAACAAACTAAATAAAGTTAACAAGTGGAGGTACATATTTATACTACGATTTTATTCGGAGTTGTATTTATAAAGGTATCAAGTATAGTTTGAAACTGAATATATTTTACCACATGGAATATTTAACAGGCCGTGCTTTAGTCCATAATATATAAAATTTTTAAAAAATTTTCGCTCACAAAAAGCTGCTTTATTGCGTTGTTGAAACTTGGGTATTGTAACTGAGAAAGGACCTCTATTAAATTTCCCTTCTCATAAAATATGGAAGAGCCTGTATAAAGGCGCAAGAAGCGGCAAGGAAAGGGGGCAGAGCGCGGAGCACGACGGGATAGGCAAGGACAAAGTTTCCTCTCCCCAGTTTCCCCTCACTCCCCTGGCTTTGCGCGTACGCTCGATTTCCTCGGTCTCTTCGCCTTTGTGCCTGTCACGCAGGGAGGATACGTCTTGCGCACTATTCTCTGGACTCACGATTCACCACCTCTACCCTTCAGCATTCAGATCATGGTAGTGTTACTAAATGTACTACAGTCTATTAAGAAAAATAGAATATGATTTACAAAAACAATTATAATGTTTAAAGAAGCGCTTTCTGACTCAAAAAGTAAAAGCCGTGAAAAGAATTGCTTTTTTATACAAGACTAAACTTATAATATATACCTCAGATTTGTGTCCGTAAACGTTTATAGGCCGGTATTTAAAAAATGTCAGTGAAATATCCAAAGTTTCCCTAATGATCTCCTTCATCTTCATTTGCCCACTTCTTTCCTCTTTTCCTGATTCATGCAGTATTATGACTGCAGTAGCATCAAAATAGTAACTACTTTGAGCTTAAAGGCCCAAACATTAGGAGACTTTTTAACTAGTAACAAGAGACTATGTTATAGACCACACTAACATCTAGATATATTACCCAAAATAAATGAACAGGATGTTTAGGATTAGCATAGTGTTTGGAAGAAGAGAAGGTGATACACTCCGGTCCTCTGAGTCAAACACCTTTGACGTTTTATTGCCGGAAACTGACATCCTTGGGCTTATGGACGCCATGACTCTCAGAGAATCACTTGTTGTCATGGGAGCCATCGCTCTCTGAGAGGAACTTGTTGTGGCCATCGTGGCAGATGCCATGGCGTTTTCTGAGGTACTTGGGTAGCTTTGGGCAAACGAGGACCTTTGGGACCCAAACCCTGAAAAAAAAAAGGCGCAACATAAGCCTCCTCTGCAATAATTATTTTGGTGTAGTTGAATTGATATTGTTTATGAGGACCTCATTGCTCTCAAGCAGAAAAGTAAGTTTTAAGTACCAAAAGGCAGTGTGCCGTTTGTTTGATTTGCAAATCTTGCGAACAAAATTTGTCTTATAATTATTGTTTAACGCTATCATGTTGGGAGTCTTGAATGGGAATTTCGAATAGGCTCAACCTCGGATTATAACCATACTTTTATCAGTGATGTGGAATGGAGGCCACTGAACAAGTAAACAGAATACAGTAATTCCAAAGCAGTTTTGAGATCCAGCGTCGAAACATCTCGACGATTAAAGTTGCACTTACCCATCGATATTGCCGACACTCCCGTTGGTGTTGAAGTTGGTACATATACAACAACTGTGGATGTGCTATTGGAGCTAATCCTCGAATTAATCCATGACAAGAAGAAACGCACGTTGGCATACACTCCAAACTTGCCTGGAACTCCACACCCATCACCCCAGCTAGTGACACCTTCAAGATACCATTTGCCATTGAATTCACAAACAAGAGGACCTCCGCTATCACCCAGACAGGCATCCACGCCTCCTTGATCTGGTCCTGCGCACATCATGGAATTGTCAATATCTCCTGGGTGCGCTTGTAGGCAACGCTGATGTGAAACAATGGGCACGGAAGCCTGCATTAAGACGCTTGGCTGACTCCCACTGGAAGAGAGTGTCCCCCATCCAGTAATCCAGCAGGTTTTGTTTACAAGGGAATTAATGGAATCTGGCAGACAAGCTGGGCCAACGTCTTCCGTTAGGTTGACCAGTGTTGCCAGTTTTAACAGGGCCATGTCATTACTTTCTCTGACAGGCGTGTTATAGTTTTCATGAACAATGATTTTTACCACATCTATGTCTTGTTCTGTTCCAACGTTATTGTTTTCTTTGAAGTGAGCCCCCATTCTAGTTGTCAGAAAATAAGCAATTAACTGTTATTAGTAATAAATACATTTACCACCAAATCTAATATGTAAGTTACCATAACTTTCTCTTGCTCCTTTCTTTTCTGTTTAGATGAACTGGGGCACTTAAGCAACGACGACGACGACGGCAACGAAAACGTCATTTCAAAATATGACTTCTCGTTTTTGTAATTCTTTCGCGATTACCCAATTTGTTTAACGTGAAAAATGCTGGCGAACTGTCCAGGGCCTAAATTACTATGAATGGTTTTAAAGCAAAGAAAACGAAAGATAAACTTGCTATCATGCGCTCACGCTCTCTAAAATTTGGTCATTTCACGTTGTTGTTTTGCAGAAGCTAAGACGACAAAGAGATCTACCAAAATGTAAATGTGCGTGCAGAGCGATTGTTTTTAGCTAAACCCGTCGTCGTCGTTGCTTAAGCTCCTACTATTACGTAAGTCGTGGAACAGTTTTTTTTATTGGAGTGGTTTTCACTTTAGTGTCAAAGTAAACTACTTACACCACTTTGTAGCTGGACCCTACAATGGCCATTTCATTTTGGGAACTTCTAAACGCCGTGTCCACTCGAACACTATTAGGGAGTTTAAGAAACGAGGACGGCGATGGTAGCGAGAACGCCACAAAATGGGTATCCGGGTAAAACGCCGACTCGGGGCCGGGGCCGGGGTCGGCGTTTTACCGACACCCCCACAAAATAATGGGAAGAACGAGCCAAAGCAATACTCTGCGCATGCGATTTACAGTTTCGTAAATTTCTTTACCGTCCTCTGTAAAACAACAACATAAAATGACCAAATTTAATGTTTTTTCGGGAACGTTTTTCCTTACTTTGATGTAGTTCATAGCAACTTAGTTCCTGGAGAGTTCGCCAGCATTTTCCAAAACAAACAAGTTGGAATGATTACGAAAGAGTTACAAAAACGAGAAGTTATATTTTTAAATGATGTTCTAGTTGCAGTTGCCGTCCGCGTTTCTTAAACTCCCTATTATTCAAAATTTTCCGACCGGGATCAATAGCTGTAACCATCCGTTTGTGAGTTCCGACTTCTTGCTTTCATTTTTCTTTTATTCAATTCGAACTGTTACATTGGGTCCCTGTAATTTTTTTTACCGGCGCTATCTTTATTGAATATCGACCTACTCATTTCTGATTCCAATTAAAAACTGACAGAAAACATCTTCTCTTTTCTTGCTTCACGGCCCGATTGAACCTAGTCGAGTTTTCATTACTCACACCTGACGAAAATGGTGGACGTTGTTTTGCCTTGGAGACAATGAGCAGCAGTTATAACCCATAGAGGATCAATTAAAGTTCCTCCGCAGAACTGTTGTCCGTCTTTGTGTCTCAGCATTGCTTGCCAAGGCCAAGAGTTGATGGGAGCCTCTGAACCGCCAACTATTCGTGCTTGCGTACTTGGACGTGAGCCACAATTACCTGAAACATCCAAAGATATGTTTGAAAAGCAGAATCTTGAACAAGTTAGGAGAGAAAATTCAATGATGTGTTCGAATAGATTTCGAAACGTGTTCAGCAAAATATAGGCAGTTGAATCGCAAGATCTGGAAAAGGTCTGAAACATCTCCGCTCTAGAGGGACGTGTGACGCGGGTCCCCAAAATAAAACAATAGAGAGGTTAAAATGAACGCTACACAAACACGCCTTCCCACAAACGCACAACACACGACCATGAAACTTCCAAAATAAAACAAACAAATTATTTAATTAAAAAATAGAAGGGAAAAAAACTCCTAATATTACAGAGAATAGTAATTTCTAACTTATAATTTGGATATTAAACTAACCTAACTTAAACGATAACACTAAATTTATTAATTACGTAACTCTAATATTTATAGACAAACAGTTCAGTTCCAACGTTAAGTTCCGTTTCAAAGTTCCTCCACGTACCAACCTTGCACACACGTTCTCCACCAACCTTAGTCCCAATCAAAACTCCTCTCTTGTCTCCTCTTCCAGTCGCCAATGTTACTTTCAATCGTAGTTAGATCTAGCCGTTTCTTTCCTTAAACCTTCTTAACTCCTTCTTCCCTCAGGCCCACGAACACCGCCAATGGCAAATGGATTTTGTCCTGGATTCTTGGTCGGCGTCTGCTAATGACCTTTTTAGCAGGGAAAGGCCGTTCAGCTCCTCTTCTTAATTCTTTCTTCAACTTTCAACAACTACTTCCCAACAACCGACTGTTCGCCACTTCAACCTCTCACAACTGACAACCACACCACGAAACTTACATTTATATATAGGCATAATTAGTTTAGCAATTAACACTTTTGATACATACTTATTGTAAAACGCGATACCTTACACTCCTATGTTATTTACACTCCTATGTCCTAAACACGACACTTTTACACTCTTATGATAACAACGCTTTACTAAAACAGCACTTAAGAACAATAAACTTACTTAAGATTTTATATTAATTACAGCCGACTAAGTTACAATACATCTTTAATTACAAACCACACTACAACGTTGAATTAACACTAGTTAAATAACACTAGGACCATACGAAATACTCAGACCGAAAAACTGAAACAAAAAGCTAAATTAAAACATGACGAAAAATAGAAAATTTCGTGACAGGAAGCACACACAGAAAGGAAATTTCCCAATCCATTTTCTGTCAATCGTTGATGGTTACTGGTAAAATCACCTCATAACATTTTTCAATACATTCTTCCGACGTTTCATGCGAAGGTCATACGGTGACGTCAATTCCAAGAAAAAATTCTCGCATTGCCATATTTTTCCTTACCCATGCTGCTCCGCGCTTTCGGCGTCAGCACGCAATAACAAAGACAAACAAACTTGAATACCAAGGTTGTTTTGTTGAAGTTGTTTGTAGAATGAATATTGCATAACTCGTCGTAGTGGCATTTTACAAGTCACTTAAAGTTCTTGTTAATTTCGCAGAAGGGATTATATATGAGTCGATAAATCCATCGGGGCGTTTTATTCCGCGTTGGATAATCAGCTTATGACTCAGTGAACTATTTTGCACTTCCTTCCCACGATTCAAGCGTACTGATCGTACTAGTTTGACAATGAAAATTTTTCCAAAAGCCCCTCACGGTTTACTGTGAAGTTTGTCGTGACGATTGTGAAAAGAAACAATTTACATAGCAATTTTTGTCGCGAGTCCAAGTAACGTATGTTTTAGTTAAACGAGAACGTTCACAAGCAGGAGGGATTCCTCGTCCGTATTTGTTTCATAATTAACTTCGGTCCCTTTGCTCCTCATTAATCATAAAAAGACTGTCCAAAATGTTTCGATTATAATTTAGTCCCTCTTTAGTAGCTGGCGGCAACGGCTACCGAGTACATAGCACGGTATAAAACACGTTCCAAAACCTTGGGGGATATTCCAAAGTTAAGATAAATCGGCTAAAATGGCAAACATTTGTTGAATTTTTGACGGAATTGTAATTTTCGGCGGTTATCATAAGGAAAGTGGATTATTTGACCAGCAAAAATGCTCTTTCGGCTGGCAAAATCCCTTTCTCGTATTTTTTTGATGGAACAAATTTTCAAAGTGCCCAACGTTAACGTAACATTTACGGGATCAACGGTTTATTTCGTCGTAGACCATATCACACGCATTCGCCTAGGACTCTAAAAACAATTTACGAAACCAGGTTGGTTTCAGACATTTCCGAAACCACTGTCTTGAACATTGATATAAAAAAGGGATGCCATTAGTCATTACTGGTTCCAGAAATTTCCGAAACCACTGTCTTGAACAAAGGTATAAAAAGAGAGGCCATTAGTAATCACTGGTTTCAGAAATTTCCGGAACCACTGTCTTGAACAAAGGTATAAAAAGAGAGGCCATTAGTCATCACTGGTTTCAGAAATTTCCGAAACCACTGTCTTGAACAAAGGTATAAAAAGAGAGGCCATTAGTCATCACTGGTTTCAGAAATTTCCGGAACCACTGTCTTGAACAAAGGTATAAAAAGAGAGGCCATTAGTCATCACTGGTTTTAGAAATTTCTGGAACCACCGCAGATGCTCATTGGTATAGGGAATAGGCGGGATCGAGCCATTACGAAACTATTTCTGGCTTTGGTAAATATTGAAACCAGTTTCATTCACGGATGGTATCGGAAATTTCCGTTACCATTTCCCTATACGAGTTGCATGTCCTAGCAATTTCTGAAGACAATGGAGCCAGTGACCATTGGAGTCAGAAAATTCCCAAACCAATCATGCCACGATGAACGTTGCGTTTGAAAGATACCCGGAATCGGAGCATCTATCGCAACAATTTGAGTTACAAGTTTGCGGAATCACTTTTACTCACCTCCTATCCGTGAGATCAAGAAAGGGTATAACATATTTAACTTAATTATTTTGTTGAAAACCTGGTATTGAATTTATGTCCATTTGATAAGAAACAACTTTAAACATTTATTAACGGAATTTAATTTAAGCTTTGTACACTCTAATAAGTGTCATGCATCGCGAAGGAAGAACAATGGTTTGTGAAACCGTGTATTTTAATTTCACGGAGGGATACTTGTGTTCGCCTTATTCGCTTTTGTCCCCTTCAAGCGTCCGAAATCTTTCAGCAAACCGAAGACTGGAAGTGGTGTAGCCCACAAATTGTTTCGAGAAATCGTTTGCGAGGAAGTCGAATTTGCCTAACCCTAACTTGACACCCTTGGATATGTTAGAGAACGTGACCTGAAGAATATAGGAAAAGGATCTGAATAAGATAATTAATGCACTTTCCATTTCAAGTTGTTCTATGCAACCACAAAGGTGCAACTTTTTAAGTGAGAAAAGGTCGTGCTTTATACGTTAAATATCACTACCTTAATGGAAGAGGTATCCGAACTTTCAACAACAGCAGTAACATGCACCATCTCCTCTCCGTAAACAGTTAGTGCTCCTTTCCGTTTTATTTTTGCTGTGGAATTATTCAGTTCAAGCCACCACTTTCCTGTCTCTGGTCTGTCGCGCTTGGCATTTTTACTGTTGCTCATGATCAACTGATGTCCTTTATCCTTGGTTGAGACTCGCTCAGGAGAGTGTGTAACGATGCCAGAATTACACCCAAGCTATGTCGCTCTTATCCTTTTCAACGTTTTATGAATACATTCTTGCGCAAAAAACACGCAATTTAACCGAACATCGCGTGCGGAAAACAATTCCGTTTTATTACGGTGTGAGGGGACATTTCAGGGCGGCATTCTTTGAGAAACGTCAGTTGACGGTGGGTTTAGGCCTACTGCTGTACACTACAGTCTGTTTCTTTCGGAAGGTGTTACAAAATGCAGCCATGTACGTCTGTTTCTTTTAAAACTAACTTTTCAAATTTCGAGTTTTTTTATTTCGTGCCCTAACCAAACCGCCTGTCTATTTGTTTTTTCATCATCACGTCACTGACGTTATCATATCGATTTCACTAACGTGATGGTTTTCCTGATTATGATGTGACCATAAAAAAGAACACCTTGTTGGGAAGAACATTTTTGATGTTATGTTCGCATAAAAAATACATTGCGGCCTGATTGCGTGTCCATCAGAGATCACCATCTGCTCCAACAATACAAAACGCGCAATGTGTTCTTTTTCGTGTCACGCTGAACAGCTATTTTTAGGTTATCACTCATTCAAGCGACACACACTTAACGATGGAAATTACGAACACTTCATCCTCAAATGTTCTAGAGTCTGGCACAAAGATACTCATTTTACAGGGTGAACTCGGTTTAACTTTGTTAGCACACCGGGATCTCTAATGGACCTTCCAAGTAGCGAACTTGAGAATGCGGATCCTTCTTCTCCGTTCACATCAGCGAGCGAATGCCTAGAACCGGACACGGGTCAGCCCAGCATCTAGCACACTGTTCCTTCCAGACTCGGATCAAAGTGCCCCGGAGGATGATTTAGAAGCAATTGGCTTGACAGATC
>CAOKRL010000063.1:0-5000 GCA_948470475.1 Galaxea fascicularis
ATATACTTGGCTCAGTAGTAGGCAGTGAAGAGAAGGGGAGTAGGTTGGGTGAGGGCATTGTTGTTGTAGACTGCAGAGTCAAAAATGGGACTTTTAAGATCACGTTCATCGTGGAGGAATATTGGCCGTCCAGTCCCGAGTACATTTTAGAAGTGCGATCATCGAACGTCTGTCTCGACACTGCGATATTGGCAAGATGAGCCACATGTTGGGAAGATGTTTCCGAGTGAGCAATGACGTTCTCTGCAACGGTCACCGCCACATCGACGGATTCTGTTCTTGATACCCAAGATGAAGCAGTTGAAGCAAACAGCCTCTCCCCAGATTGTTTTGCTATAGGAGAGCCCGAGAACGACGACAAAAACGCTGACGCTGATTTCATAGGTGGAGGTGTGGCGTACGACAATTTGTGCGCTGCTGGGCTGGAAGTGAACCAAACATGGGGAACCAATGGACTATTGGTTATCTTCGGACTTGCCGAGGGCACATCTGCATGGTAGACATGAATATACAACGCATACTTTGAGTTCTTTTTATTTGTACCCGACAGCACACTTCGGAGTGATCGCGCAAGTGATTATGGGATTGTTAAAGAGTACATGCTGAAACATGTGAGCTACTGTGTGCCTTTGTGCAATAAAGTCAGTGGAACTCTTCCAATCTGACATTTCACAAACGTTTTACAAATTACGAAAAGAGCAAAATCTTCCGTAATCCCACAATCCCTCGCACGGCCACCTCAGTCTTTGGGTTATACATATACTTTTACTTCAGCATGTTACATGCTTCTGGTTTTCTGAAAAAAAAAAACCACACTCACACACACACATCAGTTCCTAGTGGCAGGGAATAAAATCAAAGAAGCCTCCACTTGGACACTGACCACAGATCAAGTTAGCAAACAATCATAGTCGTCTGCTAAAATAAGCCATACAAACCGCTATTTTAAAACACATGAAGCCTGTGTTTTATTCATAAATCAGTGATTTTGTTCAATGAGGTTCCTGACCTTAAATCGAAACAAAAAAACAATTTCCATTAGACTCCCTAGTCCAGTCAAAACGTATTTTTTATGAGTATCAAATTGATTTTATCGGCATGATTCCCCCAGGCTGACTGTGGATCATTGAATTGTGCATTGAAAGAGCTATGACCTTGGTGCATGATGGAGACAATATGCAATCAATATGATGGATTTTCGGTTTCAAAATATACTGACGCTATGTTCTTTATCCTGAGCCCCCAGTATTTCGGGGAGACCTGATCTCGGGTATAAACCTCTGGTCATTTGAATCTAAGTACCAAGAAACACGTTTTAATTTGTCAAAATGTGTCACAGCATTTTCTCCTTGAAGATTCATTCAATCTGTCGATTAGCTTCAGTGATCTAAACGTATTCTTTATATTTCCATTGTTGGGTGCAAGTATACGCAGCCTACATCTTATAATTTGACTTATTCGCAAAAAATGTGGAAATTCTCTTTGCTGAACCTTTGCAAAATGGTTCTCTTCTTTCTAAAAGAGATTACGTGGTTAGTTTGCATAAAAAAAATCAGACTTACAACTGCCTTTCTCAGTATTAAAGCTATAAATACCGAGTTACAGAATCAAGTTGAGTTGCATAAGTGGTGTGTGGGAAACAACCCGACCTGGGTTTTCACTTATATTGTGGGCTTCGCCTGCTAGTTCACTGTCCTTATTCAGATCCACTCGCTATTCGAATAGCCAATTCTGACAATGAAACTAAAACGGATGATCATAATCTTTTGCCATGAAGTTGTCTGTATGAAAGAGCAATAGCATAGATTTTGAGGGAGTTTTGGTACTCTTAAGGACTCACTGAATTATCCGTACGTGTTATGAGGGCAGTCTGTTTTGGAGGCTCCGATAAACTGAGAGAACAAGTTACAAGCACGATGAAATGCCCTCATCAGCCGTTGACGTTTAAAAAATGCTCCAAATAATCGAATTATTCCTTTTAAACTTCACAATAAAACTACTGCCACAAATTAACCGTGCAGACATGGAAGTATCACATCTAAAAGATCACCATTAATCGCCTTACCTTTGGCAAGAACCGACAAAGCCATTATCCCACCAAGAACAAACCAAACGAACCCTCTCATTTCTACAGAAAACACAATGATCCCCCTGTTAATATTTTATGTTTTGTTTTAGCATTATCGCTCTGGTCTTCGAAAGTTTACTTTTGAACCAACTGCATCACATCTTATGGAACTGCTTCAAAAAAATTCAAAGAAAAAATCAATTCCCACGAAACTCAGCCTCTCGCTGTGACGCTGAAAAGATTTGTTTTGTTTTCTAAGCAGTGGGAATGATCACGGTTTAGTTCAACCCAACCGGTCGCAAGCGTTTAAAGTTATTGTGCTTTTTTCAAAGATAATTGATGAGTATGACCCCCTACTGACATCTTCCCTGAGGGTATAGTCGTTAATTTTATCCTGAGTACTTAAATTTCGCCAGATAGGAACGTATTCCATAAAGACATGCTTCAACTTCATCAGGAAATAACTATTAAGTAATGCTACGACTCAGTTAGCCACTGACTAAGTCGGGCAGTCTGATGTGTAATTTAATTATCTCTTTTGTGATAACTGGAAATACTGAACTCGAACACTCTTTTTGTCGGGGACCTACATGCCGCTGTTTGATATAATGTTTTTCGGCCCACTGCCTTGAACAGGGTATATCACGGGAGTATGTTAAGCAAGTCTGTCTTAATCGAGTGTTTAGCAATTCGAAATTGATTCACTGCGAAATTTTGGGGGGTTTTAGCCTTCAATTCTAGATAGGGTCTAAAATATAGGACATAGTCCTACAACAAGGTAGGTATGTAAGCTTACAATTTAGCGAGTTGGAAGTTTGGTTTTCACGTGACGTCATAAAAAACTGAAATTAAAAAGTAAACAGAATTTTCAGTTTTTGTCTTCATCAGGTAAAAGACATTTGAAAAATATACCGGCTTGTATGTTTTCAGCTCTGTAGCGCGCTTTGGTTTGAAAATAGGGCAGTTTGAATTTCAGATTTTTGAGACTGCGTGACAGAAAGATGCCTCCTGAGAAACACATCACGTACATGAAAACGTCGATTCACCTTGTGTTTTTTAGGTCTGAACAACCAATGTATTGAGAGAAGTGTCTATGCGAATATTTGTAAGTTCAACAGAGAGACGAGAAGGTTTAAACATAGCCAAACTAAACGCCAGATGTTTCTAATGGTATCCGGCCGCTATGTTGGTGCCCATCCCGAGATGCAAACAACATGGCGTCTCCATACTGTTCTCTGTAATTTTTAGGGATACATTTTGCCGAATATCTCAAGTACGGGATTTCGCATAGTCCTGAAACTTTGACAGGTTTTGTATTTATTACTTTTGTACAACACCTAATTTTCTTGACTTTTCCATTTTATTTCTTACTTGCGTGACGTAAAAACCAAAAATAAATGCTGTTTTCGCAACCGTCACCGTCGTTGTATTTTTTGGTGTTTTTGGTAAAATTTTCTTTTTCGGGGAGGAGCCTTGAGTTCCCCCCTCCCCCTGCCCCTCACCCTGCTATGGGGCCAGTGTAACAACCAAAGCAATCGTTATTGTTCAGTCATGGGAAGTTCAGTTGGTGCAACTGACTACTTACCAACCAAGGACTTTATGTACCTGGCTGCTAGGCTCAGTTCAGACGCCGCTCCACTCATGTGCCGAACCTAATAGAGGTTTTTAGCCACTTGGTCACGTGGTCTGAAATGGGTAAACAAAGACCCAATATGGCGTCCGCCTCGGAAGTGTGTGGTAGCAGCACTATTTCCTGGTCAAAGACTCTTGTTTGCGTGCCCCGATTTTCCTACATTCAGATAAATCAACATTTAAGAGGCAGTGGTAGAAAAGTTATCAAAGAAAAAGGCTACAAGTTTTTCGTAGAGAATTATATCCACGATGTATACATAGGTCGATCAAGTAACCCTGCAAACTTGTGCATCGTGCAAGCAAGTTGTCATCGAAGCCAACGAAAGAATGAAGATCCTCATTCATTGAAAATTGAGGTTGTTAACAGTAGCGAGGATGCCAAAATTTCAAAAGCTGAATGTTCCTGTAAAGCGGGGTACTTGTACTTGATGATATGATAGTAAACCATGTAGTAGTAGACCATGATAGTAAATTCATGTGTTCTTATGATGTTATAGAGGGAAAGGCTAAATTAAAAGTGAACCACAAATCTGAGTACTATGCTCAAGTTCAGGGTCAGCTGGCCTTGCCATGGTGTGATTTTGTTGTCTTCTTGACAGGTTCAAGGAACATTCATGTGGAGAGGATTTATTTTGATAAACTGTACTGGGAGCAGGAGCTACTTCCCAAGTTGCATACTTTTTATTTTGACCATGCTTTGCCTTATATTTACAGACAGGAATGTGTCACTGTATCATCATGTGGTGTGGTAGTTGAATGCTACAGCCATAGCTAGAGACTGCCTTCCTAAAAAACACCCTGTTCACTCTGCTTCCACCAAAATGCACCCAATTCGTAAGGTAGACAAAACGTTCATTTTGTACTTCAAGATGTTCTTTCCTATTAATTGATGAAAACAGAGATTTCAACAAACTCTTTTTGGAAATTATTTTTGTATACATCTGATCATTATTAAGATGTTTGCAGTGTACTGTTGTGAGAAACTATTGGTGCATTTCCCTCCATTGTTCAAGTTGACATTTTTTGCATGATTGTTCTTTCTATCATACCCTTACACATTACTTGTACACTTATGATGCAATACTAGTATTTGTTCAAGTAATGTAAGTGTAAGTTATAAGAACAAGATTGGTATTGTATCTCTACCCAAGGCAGTCAGGAGTCAAGTCAAACTACTCTTGTTCTAAATCAATTTACAATGAAAATATCAACTTTATTACTAACATTCTAAAACCAAACTTATTAAAAAAAGTCATGTTTACATTATAAAAGCAACCTGTTGCAACTCTATGTGTATTAG
>CAOKRL010000063.1:12500-17500 GCA_948470475.1 Galaxea fascicularis
ATCAGTTGCCGCTCCAGTGTCGAATAATGCGGCAGACGTCGAACTTAACAACGTTGCCGCACCGAATTAAAACTGCCGTACCGAACTGATTCAGATGCCGCTCTTTTGCCGGACTTAATTCATCAGTTAGATTCGGCACATGAGTGGAGCGGCGTCTGAACCGGGCCTTAGATGATATGATAATAGTACGTGCGGCAAGAGCATGCAGTAATGGCGAAAACAGGATTGACATCGATCAATATTCACCAGTAAAAATTCCTACAAGCTCCAGAAGTGAACGGAGATCAACACCATTTCCTGTCTAATAGATGAGCTTATGTTTCTTGATTTCCCTCCCCCTCTCTAAGTCTCGTGCTTCAAAATTACTTTTTAGAACCCCCACAACTGTAACAGGAGAAAATGGCTGGCCAGGAGCCCATCAATGGGCTCCTGGGCTGGCCCACTATCCAAATCCTCATAGGCCCCCAACCCATAAAAAATAGCTTCCTTGGGAAGACTTGGATAATAAATGTTCGTCTCCGTTTGGCCACCCGATTTTCCGTGGATTGGAGATCTGGAGCGCTTTCCTTTTGCGTGGAAATACCGGTCGTTCCGGTGAGACAACAAATGGAACAGTCCCCCCGCCCCCCGGAAATTTCTCGGTATAAAGGAATACCTTCAGATGTATTCCTCTTTTCTCGTTTCCGTGGATTGGAGATCTGGAGCGCTTTCCTTTTGCGTGGAAATACTGGTCGTTCCGGTGAGACAACAAATGGAACAGTCCCCCCGCCCCCCGGAAATTTCTCGGTATAGAGGAATACCTTCAGATGTATTCCTCTTTTCTCGTTTTTACCGAAATGACCGAAATATCGCTGAACCATTTGCCTCATTACACTAGAACCATGCTCCTTCATAAAAATGCGCGGTTTGTTGCTCCCAAACCCAGAGAATTCCATTTGTCTGAAAATTGCCATCGGATTTCCACACCAATGACAAGCGCCAAGGACCCTGACTATAAAAGGACCTTTGCCCTTGGCAAGAAGTCAGTTATTTCACTCCGAGCACCGAACTGTCAACATCAACCGGTCTGTGACTGTAGGATATTGGCAAAACTACTGAATGCGAAAGGCTACTTGCAGGCACTTCATAATAAAAATATCTACGATATTACATCAATCCCAAAAAAAAAAAAAAAGATGATCGGCGCAAGTCAGTTGACTCCACGAAAACGTGTACGGGTAAGTAAAATATAGTTAGATATTTATTGACGTCTTGCTTTTATTTACGTTCAATTCTATGTTTGACCTCCGCCCCAGATACTTAACGCTTTTCAATATTCAATACCTCTTCTTAGGTCACTATTGACGTTTTTGAGGACGAAAAGGAAGGAATATAATAGAGACAATAACGAAAGCTGCACCCGCTTGCAATATCATTTGTGTGCGGCGGGCCAAGTGGGAGAGAGGAAGCGGTAGGGACTAGCTTGTACGACCTTTCGCAACCTTCACAAAAACCGTTTTCTTATTCGGGTTTTGTATTCTTCTAAAAGCGTGGCTAGTTACTTCATCGTTTTGATCTGGTATTTATGTGATATTCCCACAAGATCTCTGTTGCAATTCAAGGAAAGACTACGTTGAATGGGGCTTTTCTTACTTGAATCGCGCGCCTTTTCTCCAACGGAATCTGTGGTGAAGAGATACAATTCCTGTCTGAGTTGCGATAAAATAGTTCAGGTCACGAAACGCAAACAGTCTCGCTGAGTGAAATGCGATGGAAAATAAATATTATAGTAAGCTAGATTGCTCAATCTGGTCTCAAGAACGATTGAAAATATGGACTTTTCACCAGAAGTAAGCATCATATATCGTTGCAACACACCATCACTAAGGGCCCGATTACATGGCGAATTTCAGCCCGGGCTGAAATTTCAGCCCGGTCAACCGGGCTGAAATTTTGTTGCGATTACATGATGAACTTCAGCCCGGGCTGAAATATTAGTCTCGGCACCAAATATGAAATTTGGCGCGAAGAGTCTCGGGAAAATCAGGCAGCCATGTTATTTCCTGCTTTTCAGCCCGGGCTGAAATTTATTTTCGATTACATGAGATTTTTTCAGCCCGGGGCGCAGTTCAGCCCGGGCTGAAAATCCTAGCCCGGTTTGACCAAACCGGGCTAGGATTTTCAGCCCGGGCTGAATTTCGCCCCGGGCTGAAAAAATCTCCATGTAATCGACGATTTGATTTTCAGAGGATTTGTTTCAGAAGCCGGGATGAAATTTCAGCCCGGTTAACCGGGCTGGATTTTCAGCCCGGGCTGAAATTCGCCATGTAATCGGGCCCTAAAACACGTCTAAAATTTTCCCGAAAAAAATTCCTTCATCGTGCCGCTTCAAATATTCAGTTGTTAGAAATATTTATGATCCTGTCAATGAGAACTGTCTCCAAAATCCACGCGATGTTTTTTAGGCCTTTTCTTTCTCAGTGTAAGCTTACCTTAGTTCTCGATTTCTTTCCCATTTGCAGCTTCCAAACGAGCACATTTCACAGTGCCAAGCGCTAAGAGGAGCTGATTCCACCAGCACCAGTTAGAGTGTGTTTCATCGTCGCCATTCCACTTCTGATGAAACACAGGCAAACTCAGTTGAAGAACCAACTGTAACTACTGTCTTCAACCGTCTTGCATCACTTCTTCCCCTTTCAAGACACAGGGAAGAAGTGATGCAAGAATCACCAACCATACAAAGAGGCGCAAAGACTACAAGTGGTACTGGCGCACACTAAAAGACTGTGGCCTTTGGGAAAACCCAGTCTACCATCAAAGAAAGGAGGAGTTGGGGTATTACACTGATGACGTGCGAGAGGTAATGCCTCATTGCGTCATCAAAGATGTTAGAGGAAGGTGGCCAAACCCTCCTCATGTGCCATACCAGGGGCACCGAAGATCATAAAACTGTCTGACATTGAAAGTAAAAAAAAAAAAAAAAGATTTTTGATTGCCTTACTGATACCTAAATTCCTTTTTATTTATTATGCAAATTGTTACTGTATGACTAAGTGAGAATTATGGGATGTAAACATAACACAATATTGTGAAAAATATAGGTTTTCTTCTTCAGGTTAGAGCAATATATATATTTTTATTTTGTTTTTTTGGCTAAAGTAATAATAATTATTGCCTTAGTACAAAAACAAAACCAAACTAAGAAAGAATGACAAATTAATACTGTCACAATATTTAGCGTGTTTACACGCACTGTACCAATATGGTTAACTTACATAATAAGTGCAATCAATTGTTTATTTTCATCATAGACTATCACACTAGGCACAGTACCAAACAAAATATACAAGCAATTGTTTCTTAGAGAAATAGAAAAACTACATGCATAACATTGCCAATGGAACGAATTATATCATAAAGATTTGTAAAAAGTTTGCCATATTTCATCTTTGAACTTATAGGTTTTATCCACTAGCACCCTGTGTGGTGCAACTCTGTCTGGTTGGCGACTCGTCTGGTAATACTGTTCAGATGATGTTTCCCTTAGTACGTTCTCGTTCTATAAGAGTACATAATAGAGATTACCCCTAAGGGCATTTTCATAATACTATGGCACAATCAATTCAAACTGCAAATTCATCATAACTTATATATACCCAATCAAGAATAGCTAATTGCATTCTCATCTTATAGGAGCCCGCACGACCAAAATGTATGCGTTTCTGAGCATAAATTAGCATCACAAAGTGCAAAGACTCGATCCAATAGGTATCACGACACTGCAAGACAATGATGTAAATAATGACAACATCAATAACAATAACCAAGTTTTCAGGGTCCTCAAATAGACCGATATGACATGATGACAGTTGAATCCAACAACATCCTTGTTTGTGATATGTATTCCAAAGGCAAAAGTCATTACATTAGTTGACAATTAATTATTAAAAGATAATACGGTTGTACTGTTCCATTTGGCGGAATATTCTTACCGGTTTTTCTATACAAATGGAAAGCGCCCCTAGAGTACTGGATACGCTTGACCAGAACGTTGGGGAACATCGTTTAGCAAAACGATGTGTTTGCGCCTGCGATCAAAATCAGAAAACGTCATATGCGACAAAGGCAAAGGCGCAAGCATGGGCTTGAAGTTACATCCGCAATCCAAATATTTGAGCCTGCAACTTCAAATGCTCAGAGACGGTGTTTTTCTTCTGTTTCTCTGTTTAGTACTTTTTGAGTGCTAAAATTTATGTCTTTTGATTTAAAGAGATAGCAAAGTCATGCCAAGAAGTCGAAGCCGGAGCCGTTCTCCACGCAGTAGAGGTAAGCTTCCCTGGTCTTGTTAAATTGGTATCAAAAGCTTTGATGTTTCACCTTCGATTCCTCTATAATCTAAAGTAGATGTTTGCTTTGTTAGTTTTCACAGAACGCCGGCGTAGTCGTTCACGCTCTAGAGAAAGAAGGAAAGAAGGTGGTAAGTAAAAAAAAAAGTCAGCACACGAAAATCCAAGCTGATCTGATGTGCCAATACCTTATGATTCTCATTTAATTCCAATAATTTTTGTGGATGACTTTTTTCAGATCGCAGACGAAGTAGGTCCAGATCACCAAAACGACGAAGGCAACGATCTTTTTCAAGGTGCTGAGTATGACACATTATAGTGTTGAGTTGAATGCTGTTGCTTAACTCGTCTTTACTGTCAATCCTCCATGGATCAAACATTTCCTTATGACATTTCAACAGTTTACCCGATCTGGTACGGAAAATACCCCCTGATACAATTTGGTCTTTTTGTATGATTTTGTTCATTCTGAAATGGTAGATCTTGACAAGGGCGTCTGGAGACCAAGAGAGATTTGGGGTAACCATTACCCACACATTTTCCAACAGCCCTTGCCAAGATATCTTCTTTCCATTGAAAGCACACAATACCTTTCCAACAGAAGGCACAGTGTCTCCTCAATATTGGGAGTTTGCTTGACCTTTGCAGTGATGCAGAGAACCTACAGTTTGTGTA
>CAOKRL010000064.1:0-25870 GCA_948470475.1 Galaxea fascicularis
GTTTTCACCTGGTGGGTTTAAAACAGTTCCTACAAAAACGCCAACGCAAGCTAGAGTGCAAACAACCATGACTGATAATCGCCAAGTACTTGTGATAGTCCTCCATCCTGTGTTTATTCGTGCCCTCAAGAGGGCTGCGTTAAGGTATTTCAAAGGGCATCAGGTCTGGAACGTCATCTCTCCTTAGAGGCCTGTTTCCTGTCACCCGAAAGGCACACCCTGATGGATCTGGCTAAGCAACAGTACGCCACCTGCCTCCAAGAAGGAGTTGGCCTTATTCCTTTACTACAAGTCCGAAGTTCAGTTGGGACTTCAAACCAAGATCAAAACGTCAAGGAAGGCTGGGCGCTGAAAGTAGCAAAAAAACCGTATCGCTTTAACCAAAAACAGAGAATCTATCTGGAGGCTAAATTTAATATTGGCCAGTCTACCGGCAGTAAGGTTGATCCAGCTTTGTAGCAAAAGAAATGTGCCATTCCCGGGGTACAGATGGGGAAAGGTTATTCTGTGTTTCAGAGTTCCTAACTACACTACAAGTTTCCTCCTTTTTTTCGCGGCTGGCACTAAAAGTGCGTCAACAGCAGGTTGAGGTCTCGCCAGAAGATGTTCTTGCTGCAGAGAAGCAAAACAATTTCGCCATGGCAAAAGAAAACGTGCTCTCTTCTCTGCTGATCCGTCTTCCAATTGTTGTTGATCAGTACGATGTGTGTTCACTGGTCAACAATAAATCTGAGTTTCGAAAGACGAAGTTAGGGCTGCTTCAACACATTGGCGAATGCTTGGAGCTTAATGCACCGGTACCAGCATTAAGAAGGAAGGCCCCATACATTACACTCCTGAAAGAACTTGTAAACAGCTGCACCTGTAACGATGGAAAGTGAAGATTTTTATGTCACGCAAGACTGCTGTCAGTATTTACACTTAATAATAATTTGAATACTTGCAGTCTTTTCATGAAATCTGTTCGAATGTGTCATGTAGCTTATATTTCCGATGGTCTCATAACAATTAAATTCAGCCCTAGTCCTAGAATGAGCAGAATGCTGCACATAGCTTAGGGTTTCGTTTCGAGCTCGCAATTACCATGCACTCAGAAAAAGCACACAAGTCGCGTTTTTACAAGGTTAGTCCATTGACTATCCAGCTAGGTGAGTTGCATGTAAAGACAGGCTATGTTTTAACCCTCCTAGCCGGGTAGCCTGGTTAGCCGGGGCACCCTCCCTCCATGTAAACAGGCCCTTACAGTAACTTGGTTCAGTAATGTAAACCTAGCGACAACTGTGTGGACAGCGAATCTAACTTGTTGCTTACACGAGCAGGTTAGGGTATTAGCTGTTGCAATACGTAATATTTAGCTTTCTGTCATATCTTATATTTCTTGATTAGTTGTTTGTTTTCCAGGACTCCATTGATAACAATGTTTTTGTACACTGATCGGTTTTCTTACATCCTGTTCAAATATTCGCAGTTATTATCGTATGTATTGTACTGAACCATAGATCGATTAATTCTACCTGAACTTTCTAAAATAATTAGCATTGTCAACAGAAGTAATATTGTTTAATGTTGACATTACGTGCTGTTGCTGCAATCTTTCACAAAAAAGAATTAAAGAAACAATTATTTCTATAAGCATCAGTGTATAGTATCAAAAACATATAACTCCGAAGCAGAAGCATAGCTTCTGACAGTATAAAGTAATAGTTGTCTCAAGACTAAATGCTGCATACTGTATCAGTACGTAGCTGGTATTTTCATCTGAAGATGACAGGGCGTCCTCGCCTATGCGACGTTTTGGCTCCATGTGGCAACAAATGGCGTTACAATGGCTGCTCACAAAGGTGCCCAAAGGCTCAGTGCCGATTAAAGAAGACACGTACCACCTATGTTTTGCGAGTGATGAAGGTGATTGTCCCTGTAGGCTCGTGTGGGTATCTTTTTGATGTTATTTGCTTTGGGCAAGAATTGCCGCAGAAGGACAAGAGCAAGGGGGCGGGTGGTACCCTCTGCCTTCTCTGGTAATTTACCACAAATTATGTATTTAGCTATGTTAAGTTTCCCAGCATGGAGAACTTTGCCCAAATACAGACTCAGTATACTTTAAGCTTTGTTTTTTGGATATTTTCTCATTTACCATCAACTTAAATCTTCAACCTATAATAGGGCAAAAATGCTGTCAAGAAGCTATAGTGTAGTGTCCGTACAAAATTTGCACAGGTCCTGCTGAACCAAACTGTACAGAGTAAACGAAGCCATTGCTTCTCTTTATTACTTGTTTCATACAGCAAATACAACTAGAAAATAAAAGTAAAAACAACTCCCCTGCGAAAATGTTTCTGACTTGTTTTATTTTTTCTTCGTCAGTTCGAGTTTCTTGTAGGCGCAGGTCCAAAAATTATTCTAAACCACCAGGCAATTATCCTGGATGCCAGAGATCATTTTTTTCGTTACAAAGAGTTTTGTGACGGCCAGTAAAATTAAAACAAACCTACTTCAAATCACAGTTACTAACCATGTTCAAATCAGCCTCCATAAGTGATGTAGCTCACGCAATAGTTTAGTCACGCACAGGGTGTCAAGTGACAAATGACACTTAGAAAATAGGAATGACAGTGGCCAAAAAATAGGAAATAAATAGGAATTCTCACCCCAAAATAGGACAAAAATAGGAGGACTTCTTTGAGTTCTATCCTCTTAACACTCAAAACAGCAACTCTGTTCCACAACCCAATGCTTAAATATTTAACAAGCACCATTGCATACATCCACAATTCATTGCTGTATAAACAAGAACAAGTATTACCACCTGTGTTACCGAGCACAACTCATCCTACAACAATTACCAGATTCCAAATTTCATTAGATACTTCACAAGATGATGATTTATTAGTCCTTTTAAACTGTGAGAATGATAAGCAACAATAATTTTTTTTGACAAACCGAAACAATATCAAAGTTCAATGTCACCAAATGTATGTCTTCCTTACAATAAAAGTCAACCACGGCTTTTGAACATCAACAATCAAAAGCACTGAGAAAGTCTGGGCACGAGGTTCAGAAGAAATCACTCTAAAGGCTTCAAACTGGTCTTTTTTTGACATGAAGTTTCAGTTTTTTGTAGAATTTATCAATTTTACTGGCAATTTTATTTCAAATATTTCAAAATGTTTCTGTGTATCTAGTAAGACCCTAAAAAAATAGGAAAAACTGGGAATTTCATGAAAAAATAGGAAAAAATAGGAACTTGACACCCTGCACGCAGTTTAGTAAGCAATTTTAAGGCTACTTTCAGTGAATCGCCGACCGCTTACACTTTAACAACTGTGTTAAGTAAAGTCTTGTACAGCTAGTGTTTTACTAGGGGCTACAGTGTAAAACGCCGTTCATAACAACTTTTACATTTTGGGCGAATACGTGTCTTGGGGTCAAATCTCATTGTCAAGATCAGCCCAATTTGTTATCAAACCGGCAAGACCAACTGTTGCTGTTCTGTATACTTTATAGATATACATATTTAAGCATTTTGTAAGGCTTTCAAAAAGTTTCCGTATGGTGATCCTCTGTAAAAAACTTTAGTGTTTACGATAACATGTGAATGGCTTGTTTGTGTCACCATTCCCGCGTGCAAAACTACCCTTCACGTTTTGATCTCTCGACGGGGCACTTTTGTAATGCCGCCAGAAAATGTTTAACACAGAAAACACCATAGGTTCTGCTTTATGGCAAATTATATTTCGTGCTCAAATTCCATGTACCAATTAGGTTTTTTCGATGGTGAAGTTAGCTCAAATTTGTTATTTTTCTAACAAGCGGAAACCGTGTTTCTTGTTGCGGCAGGCATAGTTCCATTTTAACGGCTTATCCAAAGTAAATTACTGAATTATGAAGTATATTAGTGTGTTTGTTTTTTGATAATATTTCAGTTACATACGTCCCCCTGATTTTCTGTACGAGCGCAAAGAAAATGCGTAATTTTCCACTTATCTCACGCTTCAAAAGCCGCCGATTTAGCGTTTTTCAAACTTTGCCCGATTTCGAAAAAAATAGAAAGCCGTTACAGTTTTTAATGTTACTTATCAAAATATTTTACTACAGAGATTATTTAGGCAAAATATGAAGAACTTCAAAATTTCATGACTGACGCCCGATTCTCGAAAATTACAGACATTGGCTCATAAATATCTGAGAGAGGCCTTACAGTCAAAGCAAAACTCGCTAATGTACAGTTCAATTTATGAAAGGTTTTTGGTCTTTCATCAGAGCAATTACCAGCAAAGAGTTATGCCGTTTGGGTCCCTGTTTAAAGTGCCTATGAAATACAAAACAAGTTTGGTTTATATGTTTGTTCATGTCGTTATAAAACCAAGAATCCGGTTTGGAACAAGTGAAATCTTCTCTATGTGATACTTCAGTGGCCTGGAAGTTTGTATTTGACGTTTTCGATTGTTGCCATTTTGCCCTCGGTCAAAACACTCAGATTACACCAGAAATGACGTATTTGGTGGTTCCACAGACATCAGCGTAATGGCAGACAAGGAGAGAAAGAAAGGTGGCGTTAACTATTGCTCTGACCGTGGACCAAATCTTGCGAATTGTGGCAACAAGACTGGAACACCGGGAATTTCAATACATTACTTCCCCCCTGAAGAAAGTTTACGGGATAAATGGACTCGATTTGTCCGCTGTCACCGAAAGGATTTCATTCCTAAGAAGAGGTTGTGCTTGTGTTCAGTGCATTTTGAGGAAAGTTGTTCTGACCACAAGCCCATCCTTGTGCAGACTGATGGTCAAACCATTGAATTGAAGAAGAACCTAATTAAAGGTTCCATCCCCATGAAACATACAGTGGTCCCTATTAAGTCTCCTCTAAATGACTGTAAGCGACGGCAAGTAAGTGAGAATTTGGTGTTATTGAAGTGAAAGATTGCCACGGGTTCCTGGTATTTGATGTGTAGTATGTTAGCCTCCGTCCCTTCCTTGTGTGGAACAGTCAAGGTATTCTTGGTTTGGAAACAGAAAAAGGAGAGCTAGCAGTTTTGGTGTTCTTTTCATTTTCACTTGAAGATGAGTTTACATCCTGTATTTTGGCCCAATAAGTCTTACTAATGAAACAATTACTGTCATTACGTATAACCCATGCAAGAAATACATTTGTTAAGCACTATGTTAAGCCATAAGCGAGTTAATAAACTATGGATTCACGAAAAAAACCATCTGAAAGCCATTTTTTTTCATGACATTACATGTATTTTACTGAATTGAAGTAAAAGGGTAGTCTTTTCTCTTTTGTTATGTACTTCATACTTGTATATTATACATCTGTTTAACTTTATGTAATGACATTCTGCTGGCTTTTCAGATCATGTGACGGATTCGAGGTCAAGAGAGGGAGAAGCAGCAGCAGGAGCCTTCTTGTAAGAGAAGAAAGTTGCACTTGAGTGACCCACTGAGTGACACCAGCAGCATTGTCAGTTTTGACGAAAGCTCTCAGCCCATTAGTACTGCCACTTCAGTAGAATCAACATTCTTGTCAAGTCATTCCTCTGGTTCCATCACTCCTTCCTCCTCAATGGCATTACCCTGTGACTCAATTGCAAGTACCTCTTCGGATACAACATTAAATACACCACTCTACTGTGGCTCCACCACTCCAAGCTTGGGGACTTCTGATACTCCTCTTGAGTGCAATAGATGTCCCAAAATCACCAGGAAGAGAAAGGCTCTTCAGAGGAGGTACAACCAGCTTCAAAAGCGCTATGCAAAACTTGAAGATTGAAAATATTTCAAAATGAGCAGGTATCTGTTATAATCAAGATTATTTATTTTTTAAAGTTAATAATAATAATAATAATAATAATAATAATAATAACATTTTGCTTTTGTTTGGTGAAATTATGAAGGGGGACTATGGTTATTGTAAAGCAGCACTGTCTAAGCTGTGATGGTGATCCATTTATTTGGAGGTCTCAGCCCTTTATGTTTGGAAGATATCGAGCAGGAAATGTCTTGCTCAGATTCAGTGTGCTAATGGATGGAGCCTCCATTAGCAAAATTCTGCTGGTATTTAGAACATGGGGTTAGCGGTATTTTCAGCCAGGACATTCTTCTTCTGCCAGAAAAGTTTTTTGTTTCCTGCTATTCTTCATTTCTGGGAACGATACCAAGCAGCACTGACAACACAGATTAAGAATGTCTAGGGTGTTGTCTGGAGTGGGGATGGCCGCTTTGATTCAATGGGCCACAGTGCAAAGTATGGTGTTTACCATCCTCAAAGTGGTACACTTTGAGCTTCTTCAGGTAACTTTTTTTTACTTTTAGTATTCATTAGGGCAAAACCATTGGTGTACAGTTACATGTGATAATAAATCTGTAGTTAGATTACAAGTGCACTGCAGTAATTAGAGATCAAGGGAGGTTATTCATAGATGGTATTGGTATAATGGTATAATGGTACTCTGATAAATTTGTGGAGTCCATGCGTACATGTTTACACACCCGGTACACAGGAAATCACAGGATCTTATCTAATTACAAAATGCTTTCTTTCACTGATTGCATTAGTAGTAACGATAATGATAACAATAATAATAATAATAATAATAATAATAATAAAGATTATGCTAACACCTTATGCAAACAGTAAATGGAAGCTGCCACAAATATAGTATATGGCTAACTAGAAGGTCTACCAGTTGATGTTGGTTTGAGTGGTTACGGTGTAGTTGAAATCTGTGAAATGTTTTTTTGTTTCTTTTTTCATATTAGGCAAATGAGGCTGGTGGCAGTTCACCACTGGAATTGGAAGGAGCAAAACGTGCATTTCCATACCTTCAATCCGTTGGTCTGAAAATTGCAGTCTTCATTTCTGACCGTCACAGGGGGGATTGCCCAATGGATTCGGGAAAACCAACTGGAATGTGCACATTACTTTGATATCTGGCATGTTGCTCGATCTATCACTAAGAAGATGATTAAATTTGGCAAAGAAAAAGGATGTGAAAAAATAGCTGACTGGGTAAAGGGAGCTTGCAATCACCTCTATTGGTGTGCTATGTCCACTGAGTAAGATTTTGGAGAAATGATTGTTGCAAAATGGACGTCATTCATGGAACATGTAGCTAACAAGCATGTCAACTTTCAAAATAACCTTTTCAAGAAGTGCGCACATGGGGAGATTGAAAACCGATGGTGGATCAGGATAAGTATTACAAGTTAGCAATTCTTTTATTATGTTACAAATTATTGTTTCAAACTCCAGTGCCTCCTGTACTGAACCTCAGCAGGGACATCTGGGTATTACTTTAACACTAAATTATTCTGAGTTGTTACTTTCTGTAGTATTTAGCATACTTCTTTTCCTTGTTAGGGACAAGTGCCTATAACAAACTGCACAAGTTACTAATAAGTATTGGACTTATCAGTGACATAAAGAAACTGTCTCCAGATGCTCAGACCAGCTGCCTGGAGGGCTTTCATTCCACGTTGAATCACTGGCACCCAAAAATGGTCTGTTTCTTGTGGTTGGGAATCTTTTGCAGGTATTAATAACAGGCACAAAATCCACCATTAACTATTGAAATTCCTTGTTTTCTAATGATCGTAAAAGCACCATAATAATCAGTTTTCTTTTGCACTGTTCACATTACAGGCATATTTTAGACAAATAAACAATTTAAGACAAACTCAACAATCAGATGGTGGCAAAGACTACTACAAAGTCACATTTCCAAAGTTTAAACTTGGAGAGGAAGTTGTAAGGGAAGTTGCTGTTCCACCCACTTATGGTGAGGTAGGCTACATATGTATGTGTGCAATGAGATGTGATAACTACAACCATACAAACAAATTTACAGGCTGTTATTGAGGTTCAGCGACTAATTTGGGTAACCCTTAGGTTTACAGCAACTTAGCTGCTTCCTGTATACATGTACAAGGCAAAATGATGTTCCTTAGTGACTAAATCTACTCTTTTTTTTTCTTTTTGATAGGCTATGTTGATGAGATCCGGATAGACCTCCTAAACATGAGTAAAGATGATTGCCAAAAAGTGGCTGATAAGTACAATGGTAAAGTACCTCAACCACTGAATACACAATTCTCAGGGCGTGCCAACACATTTGCAGCAGTTGAACAGTACACAAAGAGAAATGGATGCGAGGCAACACAACTGTACCCAGCAGGTATAGTGCCAGTGTGGTATTTTCAAGTGATCACTTCTTTTAGCTATGTGGGCCTTTAATTTTTTGATTAGTCATAAAGATGCATTCCAAATTCTTGAACTCCTGTGTGTCTGTTACATTACAGTGAACATGTACATCATACTTGTTTTGTAAGATTTGATCTTTAATTTGTTTGTAATGCATAGCTAACCAGCATTAACAGTGAGCAACAAAAATCTTCAAGGGCACTTGACATGAGCTGATATAATTTTGTTCTAATAAAAATATTATACTTATTGCTTAACTGAAATCTACCCTGCAGCTGAGGAGCAGGATGCCTTGCAAGCCACCACAGAAACAGTGTCAGGGAAAGGAAAAAAGAACCTGCAGGCCTGCAAAATGCCGTACATGTGGGAAGCCAATGAGGGGCCACAGTGCTAGTGCCTGCAGATCTGGTGGTCAGCAGCCACTGGCTTAGAGGATACAGTGAATTGGACATATGTTTATCCTTTCGGAAGAGACGTTGACAATTAAATTTTTGTACAAACACTGAGTTTTATTACAGTAAAGTTATTGTCAAACTACAAAGGGAAAGAAAAAGAAATACGTTACAATATTTTACAGATACGACTAACTACAGGAATTTCGAAAAGTACAAGAAAATCAGTTACACTACTTACAATTCTGGTTGCCTTCTCTTCTCGCTTTATGAAGCAAGGCACGTATCTATTTATAGTTTATAAAAATATGCGTGATAAGTAAAGCACGCACGTATTTGTTAATTCTTTTTATAAAGTTCCTGTTTATGTTAAAAGTATGTAGATTATGCAAAACATACAGTAAACATTGAACTTATAGCAGTGTTGATGATTGATGATGCAGTGACCACCTTATTTCTTTCTGTTCCTTCTATGCCAATGGCATGAAAATCTATGTATCCCCTACCCTTCATTCATTAGGGACTTAAAGCAAGTTCAGTTCAGTTCAGTTCTTTATTTTTCTAATAGCCACTGTTAACAAATTGGACATGCCCACAGGTAGCAGATGCTAATCTGGGTGGGTCATGTCGTGATTAAGGAGCAAGGACTACAGAAGTGCCTAGTACGGTAGGTTTTGACCGCGGGAGAATGGGGCGAGTACGTAGAATCCCGCCGAAATTCTTATTTACATTAAGCAAGCAGTACTACGTCGCGTAGTACGGAAAGTTTATAATCTTCTTCAGCTAGGTGGTTGTCATGCCATCTTTTAAAGAAATAAGAGATTTGCTTTTTCTTTCCCACGGTAATAATTTTATTTTGGAGGAGGAATTTTTTAGTGCTATACGAGGAATATGTGCTATACGAGGAGTTTGACCTTGATGAAATGACGGGAGATGAATGTTTGGTTGAGTTTCGGTCCAAATCTTGCCCCTTTCGCTACTGCACTTTTTAAATTTTATAGGGCTCACGAACCCTGATTTCTGTACATAACAAAAAATCGTTTTCCCAGCTCCATTCCATTCGCCTAAAAACAACAAAATTATAACTTAATTAAATATTGTAATTGATCTTCTCATAAACTTTCTTCGTCCAAATGCTAATGTACAAGTTCAAATAAGCAAATTATTTCCATAATTAAAGGTTCCTAATTCGATTAGTGGGAAAAGCTGTCGCAAGAATCATGAAAGCCGACGCTTTACTTTCACAACTTGCCAAAAACACGTTTGGGTTTCATGCCTGCCACTGCATTTTGAGCTCAAAATCGACAAACGTTTGTTTAGAAATCACCAAGGATGGCCAAAAAGGATAAAATATCTATATGTTACAATTTAGCTACAAACACAGTGTACTAAGCATGTACAATGCAGCAAAATACATCAAAAACCTTACGTACTTTCCACTACAGCCGGCCATGATGTCCTACGTATTTGGTAAGCTGACTACGGCTGGAAACCAGTCCATTATTGTGTGGCAGGAAGAAAATTACTTCCAGTCACCATACTAGATGCTTCCATAGTCCTTGCATAAAGTCCCTATTCACATGCAGGGTGAAACAATATGCATGTTCAAGGCCTTTTCAATGTATGTAGAGAGCAGTCTGCCATAAATGATTCTTGAAGGGATCCTCCACTCTGCAAACAAATATTGCCTAGATTGTTTAAAATGCGTCAATAAAAGTTTTGTTAAAATGAAAAGCTTCTTCTTTATCCCTGTTTTTGTCGCTCTCAGGCACTGTTTGAAATTCCCACGGCCGCCATCTTGAGAGATGCACAAGGCACTATGGGCTAATGATGCATTACGGTTGCTCGCTCCCTGGTTACCAAGAGGCTCAAGCAAACATTAAAGTCAAAACAAACAGAAAAACCTGGGAAACATGTCCAAAATTTTACCTTATCAGTTAGGACCCAAGTACTCTTCTGGCAAAGAAAACAACGAAGAAATTGTCAGTGAATCAGAGGAAGAAGAATGTAATTCTTCGGCTGTTTTAAGAACAGAAAATCGCCGAACAGACTGTTCTTGGTGTTCATGCGAGCGCTGTGTGGTCATGGAAAAAGACATCGAATGCATTTGTTGCCAAGATATCACGTTTCTCAAGGATAGTCGAAGGTTAGTCTAAAATGTTTACTCACATTTATTTTTGTTGTTAGTCTGGTAGCGGTTTATCATATATCAGCTTGACTTGAACACGTGCATTGCTTTTCATTTACGATGTTTCAAAATATTTAGCGATCTAACTCATTTAGGTTTATAGACCGGACGTAAGCTTTCAAATAAGAGCAATCCCAAGAATTTCCACCACAGTTCTTCATTTCGTTTTAGATTTGACATGTGTAACCGAGCATTCAAGCTTCCATGCAGTGTGCATGAATAGAGATGTGTCGTGGACTGCTTTGGTGAGTCTGCACGACAGAGAAAGTGCTGGCCTTCAGGACAGACAAGTGCCTAACAGGTATAGTTTAACTATATATGTTGTGCCGCATAGCACTATAAACACATACAAGTGGTGGAACAGAGAATTAACTCTGAAGTGTAAATTTAAGTGCTAACAGAAACCCATGATAAACCCACTGGGCGTTAGCCCTAGTAAAGGGTACCTCGGTTGGAATCGAACCTACAACCTCCGGATTAGATCTACTGTTGCTCTGCTGACTAAGCTACGAGGTCGGACAGAGAAAGTCGGGGTCGATTACGGTGGTCAATCGTGGCGAAGAGAAAGTAAGGGTACATATATATGTTGTGCGCGTAGCACTATAAACACATACAAGTGGTGGAACAGAGAATTAACTCTGAAGTGTAAATTTAAGTGCTAGCAGAAACCCATGATAAACCCACTGGGCGTTAATCCGGAGGTCGTGGGTTCGATTCCCAGCGAGGTCATAAGAATTTTTTCTTTGCCTCGTGTGGTTCCCTGGTACCCTTTACTAGGGCTAACGCCCAGTGGGTTTATCATGGGTTTCTGTTAGCACTTAAATTTACACTTCAGAGTTAATTCTCTGTTCCACCACTTGTATGTGTTTATAGTGCTACGTGGCACAACATATATATGTACCCTTACTTTCTCTTCGCCGCGATTCACCACCTTAATCGTCCCTGACTTTCTCTGTCCGACCTCGTAGCTTAGTCGGCAGAGCAACGGTAGATCTAATCCGGAGGTTGTGGGTTCGATTCCCCCCGAGGTCATAAGAATTTTTTCTTTGCCTCGTGTGGTTCCCTGGTACCCTTTACTAGGGCTAATGCCCAGTGGGTTTATCATGGGTTTCTGTTAGCACTTAAATTTACACTTCAGAGTTAATTCTCTGTTCCACCACTTGCATAGTTTAACTATAAGCTTACTTCTATATTATTTGCAGATTACAGAATTCCTTGTTTTTCACTGCAAAGGCTTGTCTTGAGATTCCGGCCAAAACATGATTATCTCCACACATGATAACATCATCTTATGGGTCACTGTTTTTATGGTTATATAAACAAATCTTGCCTTTTGCAGTGGTAAAAAATATTAAAGTGAAATGGTTAGTCTTTCATTTTTGTTTTAATTATAATAATTATAATAAATACTGTTAGAGCATTACATGCTTGCTTTGAGAAATTTCTCTTTGCTTTGAGTGTTGACTATTTCTTCAAACAACTTGAAGAGAATATTTTTATCCCTGCACGGCCATGAAATAACCTATATTTATTGTACCTGCAAATTTTTTGTTCTCATTTTCCCTGAAGTTCAAAACTTGACAATCTCCATACTAAACTTGAGTCTACTTGATCAGGAATACCACTTACAAGAACTGTGCTTGCCGGTCACTGGTCATCTGGTTCCACAATCTACAGTATTGATGTTATGTAGGTTTTCTATGTTTATTCATTGACATATAATTTCCTTGATATTTAAATGATTATTAATTTCGTTTTTAAGAAATACAAACCCGTTACTTACATTTTCCTGCAAAAACTTCTTGAAAATGGTGAACATTAAATTCATCTTATTGGGTTTCAGATCATTTCGGTATGCAGCATACAGGCATTTGGGGAGAAAAATCAGGTGGGTGATTTCTTCATGCGCTGTGAAGAAAATTAGAACTGCATTTCCTGCCGATGATGGTGTCTACACAGGTTATGTGGAGGGCGATGATGATGACAGTGCACATGACAGTGAACTGGAACAAGCTTGGAGAGATTTTTTAAATATTTCATAACATTAAAAAATATCATTGTTGTAATCAAGTAGTTCCTACAGTGCATACCATGGAGAAATCAATCTTATTGCCTTCTAATTACACTGTATGAGTGTACATGACATGATGTGACATGTACTGTGTCTGTCCTTGAATGACTCTGTTCTATTTCCAGGACCCAGTTGTTGAAAGCAGGATTATGCTAATGCCTGGTTAGAGTGAACTTTGTGTCCAGTTTAGGTACTGTTCAATAAAAACATTTGCAAAATATTTTCATCCTTAACTTTGGACTGAAATTTAACTTTACTTTTACTTTACATATTTATAATGTACCACAGTAGTTGGGAGAGTTCAGTTTAAAATCAAAATATTTCATATTTGCTGATCATGTCCTCAATTGTCCTGACCTCTGTGTTGGAGTACTGTAAGTAAGGATACTGGAATATTAAATTTAAGTCCTGTCATCGACAGGGTTAACTACTTAATTTAGCACTGCAATTTTCTTATGAAATCGAGACAGTCTTTCTGGTGTCAATAAATTCTTGTCGACTTGGGCGTTGTTCAGGAGCCATTATGCTATTCCGATCTTTGACCTGAGGTGTAGCCTTGGTCCCTGATACTGCCAACTGCAGTGCTGCTTGAAGCATGTCTTCTAAGTATTCGTAGCTTTTCTGCTGTAATACTGGCTCTGCCCGCAAATCGTTTTGAAACTTTGTTCCAAGATCCTAAATCTTGGTTCCCCTTGAGACTCTCCAGTTTGGATCAAGGCCTAATGAATAGACACAATTAGACAATGTTCAAGCATTTGTAAGAAGAAACGAACCCATGCATAATCATGTCATTTATACTTTCTGGTTCACTTACTTTCCAAACACGTTGATGAAAACAGTGTTTAAGGACCATGTGTTCATTTCAGTAGCTTTATGAAGTGAGTTAAGATTTCATTGGCAGAAAAAAAGCAGCCCATGACTGACACATTGTGTTATTCAAGAAAACATCAACCTTACACCTTCCCACTCCTTCCTTGATTTTTTTAAGTCCCAAACCACAGCTGAGTTTCAATTTATCATTTTTGCTGTTGAGATCCCTTTCTTTACATAATTTGCCTTGGAGGGTAGGAGGGCTGGATGTTTTCTGAAACTGCAAATTTTAACAACTCACCTGGGGCCTGTTAACATTGAAGTTGTGATCAAGGGCAGCAAGCATTGTTCCAACCTTCATGACATCATGAGTGAAGTGTGTAAGTTTTGGGAGGTACTGCAGGTACAAGGAGTAGTACACTTGCAGGGCAGTTGTATGAACAAATTTTACTGGATGTTCAAGGTCCTTGAGCAGCTTTTTGTCTTTTACAATGTTCAGAAGTGCAGTATGTGGAGCACTCCCTGGAGCCACTTCTTTTTCCTTTGCTGTTTGGGTGACAATCTGTCGTGTTCACATTGTGGAAATATCTGTTGCCTGGCCATTCACGTCGATTGGTGACATGATGAATGACCGACAACCATTTTTCACGAAGAACACTGGGATCTTTGTTACAACTTTCAACAGACCACCAAAGGTGATTTACTATGGAAGGAATCCATGGTGCCAAGTCATTACAGCCATATTTCTTGGATGCTGTCACCAACTTCTTGCTCACAGACTTTGCAAGATGCCAGGGATCAAACTGGTGATCTATTTCCCCATGATTCACCTTTATTTCCTTCTTGATTTCGGGGTGCCTATCTGTTGAAATGATATCCACTTAAATACCATTTCCCTCAATACTTGACAATGTTTCAATGAATCCTTTTTTTTTTCCACTTGATTGGAATTTGCAACCTCTGTCACAGACACTACCTTAAAATCAACAACTTTCTTACTGTCAACATCAAGAAGTGTGTATGTGCAGTACTTGGCACAGTGACCTGGGGAGTCACAACGACCATCCCCAGCTAAAACAACTCCAGTTTTCCTTCATTTTAGGTCAGAAAAAACTTCTGCTTGCTGGTTTTTCCAAGCAGATTTCACTACAGGGAAGATGTATTGTTCTCTTAAGTTAAAGAATGTCCCTTTGCTTATGAACTTCAAATTTGCTAGCTTGGCAAAAGACTCAAATTTTGCACATGGAATTCCAGAAAAGAAAATTCCAGCTGTGACATAATAATTAAAAGAGCCACACATTGGACAAAAGGGTAGCAGTTCTTTCAGTTTTTCCTCATACCCTAGGAAAACACGCTGTTTTGGTGTAGTATTGTCAGTCATAACACGCCGGGTGTGCGTGTGCTCTGAAGCTGCAATTAGGAGCTGCCTGTTGCGTTTAGTCAGCGGCCATCCGCAGTAATTCAGTTCCCGATTAAAAATGGCGGCACATCCTGAAGATGTTCACATTACCTCAGCAATCCGTCAACTGCAACAGTTAAGAGGAAATGTGGAAAATTTCCTCAGATTTGAAAGCGACGTTGAAGATGCAATTAGCTCGCTATATAAGAAACATCAACCTGGAACAAAACCATCAGAAGCAGTGCTCAAGTCTCGAATTAAACTGGTTGGTCTTGTCGAACCAGAGATAAAGGACTGGATAAAGATAATTTACAGACCACTCTCCTCCCGCATGCGAGCTCGAAATCCATGGGTCATTGAATTTTGACATGATTTGCAAGAAGTGATTTTCGTTGGGATCAAGGAAGCTGTCAGAAAAGGTCTTTCTTCCCATGGTGTTACTGTGACTGAAGACAACAGAGAAGACACTGTTTTGTTTAGCAAGAAAGATTGCCTTTTACGAGATGTGTCACTTCTCTCAGGTATGAGCAGAAATGAAATTCTACTACAGTTTAACAAAGTGATAAGAGGGGTATGGAAAGGCAAAGCAGAGGTTACTGTTTCGGAAGAGATGACATTTTGTATAAGATACTGTAAAAGAAAACACCAAGTTGTTGTTCAATGTCATTTTAAATTCACCAATGAATTTGGTTATACTTTTTGCAATTGACTTTTCCATTCACGTAATTTCAGGCAATACTGATGTTACTTCTGGCAGTTGACTGTTGTAAATCTATATCTGGAGTACATATATATGTTGTGCTGCGTAGCACTATAAACTTGTATGTGTTTATAGTGCTACGCAGCACAACATATATATGTACATGTACCGTTACTTTCTCTTCGCCGCGATTCACCACCTTAATTGTCCCCGGCTTTCTCTGTCCAACCTCGTGGCTTAGTCGGCAGAGCAACGGTAGATCTAATCCGGAGGTCGTGGGTTTGATTCTCACCAAGGTCATAAGAATTTTTTCTTTGCCTTGTGTGGTTCCCTGATACCCTTTACTAGGGCTAATGCTCATTGGGTTTTTCATGGGTTTCTATTAGCACTTTAATTTACACTTCAGAGTTAATTCTCTGTTCCACCACTTGTATATATCTGGAGTAGTTCTGTTACAGGCTTGTTAAACATACTGTATGTACACCCCCCAAAAATGTTGACTTTAAAGTGCTTGCAAATCATTTAAATATACTGTCAACTGAAGAGTTGAAAAATTAGTTTCTTGGGTAATGTTGTGCAGTTGTACTGATCTGGTGCAGGGTGTTGGTAGGATTTTCAAAAGGTGGCCCTATAATGCACATATCACTTGTTAGTTATTCTAGGCAGCCAGTGCTCTCCTATTTCGTTTTTTTTTTTACACTGGCAAATATATGACCAGGGAAAGTGAAAGAAATAAACTTGTTATTGTTGTATAAATCTTAAGCTGGGATAGGAGGAGGCTGACATAGGCAGAGGACTTTTGGGGACTTTTGACCATTTTAGTGGACTTTCTAACACAAATTTATAGAAGTTGAGTGACTGTTTTGACCATCCACAAATGCACTGTACAGCTGCAGTAGGGCATTTGAACAAAAACTCTCAGCTAAGTTGAAATGCCCCTCCTACGCCTGGCCTCCCCCCTCCTGCAGCTTAACATTGACAGGTGCCTACCAAGCACCTATAGGACAAGTCCATAGGGGTCCCTAGTTTCCAGTTCAGAAGTGCTATATCAGGCATTATAAACAAGATATGTTTATTTGAAATAAACCGCAAAATTCCAAGTTCTTATAGCTTTTCTTATATAAGCAAGTACCTTGATCTGTCCCTAAGCCAGGTGCACTGTTTTGTTTACAAGAACCATTTTTTCTATAAGAACACCAAGGCTGAGATTTCCCCCAAAGTTAAGTAAATGCGTGGGTTAAAATAAGAACATCCTCTGGCTCAACCACATTTTACAACTTTCTTATAACTGGCCAGCTTTAGCTGTTGTCCACCCAAGGGAGAGAATTCAATAACAGAAGAAACAAGTGAAATTCTGCCAGGCTGGGAACAGCTAACGTATCTGTCTAAGAGGGATGTTCTACCTAGAGTACTGTACATTAAGAGAGACAAGTTTATCTTACACATTCCTTACTGGAGGTTGGTCACTTCATGTGCAATAAAGTGCATTTACATTACAAAAAAAGTGATTTGGTACTGATCATTTTTATAATAATTACCATTGGTCCTGTGGACAAAAACTCAATTGTCAATACCATTTGAACCCCTTTTTGACTTGTCCACTTTTTTTCAGTATTTTGAGGTACTAGATAAACTTTGTTTATCGTAGTTTAAAATCTCCGGCGCTATCTCTGCGGTAGGAAATTATGTTATCCGAGATATGTATAGAGTTGCTGTACTAATGCGTATTTCACAGATCCCGAGTGTCAGTTTCATTTAGCGAGCGTTTGCAAAACATTAGAGCTGTAAGTTTAGCTAGCAGGATGTCAAAATTTGAATTTCCTCCGTGGTGCGATGCAAACGGCATATCAGCCAAAACAGCTGAGATTTTAAAAGATCAGGACCTCCATGTTGAAGAAGCTTTAAAGCTGCTAACACAGGACGACATTGCTGAACTTGGACTCACAAAAGGGCAAACTAAGCTGTTGGCCAAAGCCGTCATCGGACTGAGAGCACTAGATTTGACCCCAAAACCAGCGGATACTAAACCCATCACAACAACTAGCCTTGGGAGACCATGGTCTCGACGAGATTTTGACGAAACTGGACGACGGTGGAGGACTGGATGCACTGCTTAGCTGCGGCGGCCTCGACGATCTAAAACAAAGCCTCCCCTCAGCCACTCCACTAGCAAGCCAGCCACATGGTGACCCAACTAGAATGGATTTAAACCCACATGTATACCTCAGGAAACCTACTGCACCAGGTAAACAGGACGAGAAACCCCTGCTCATTCCTGATTTTGTTGATGCTTATTCTGGATCAACAGAACCAGAAGAACAAGAGATAGGCGCGGGTGGCGGGGCTCAGGTGATTGTAAGAGCGTTTAAGCGAAAAACACCGACCCTTGAAAGCATCACCCTCTCCCAATGGATGGGAGCAAGCGTAAAAATCCTAAATTCGCTCCTCTTGCGCAACAACTTGGATAGGAAATCAATCCAGGACTACCTTGCCTACATCGTCAAGGTCTCCGAACTGATCGAGGACCATACATGGCAGTCCGTCATTCTATATGACAACGAGTATCGGAAACTCCAACACCGCCACGGGTTTCGCTGGGGTAGCGACTCTCAACACCTGCACACGCGATTCTTAAAGAAGCGACAGGGACCCGTATCAAACTATGCGTCCTCGGCAGGATCAAGGACCAGCAAACCGTCGACTGAAGCACCAATTTGCAAGGTGTATAACTCACCAGCAGGATGCCACTGGCCACGATGCAAATTCCAACATATCTGTATTGCACCAGGGTGTGGCAAGAAACACCCCGAGTTTACACACCATTATGGCTCGGCGCAAAACCCCGTTGCCCCACAATGACAAACTACGACAGCTCTTCATCCTTCCCCATTAAACGTTGACGCTTGGACGAACGAATTGCACCATGATACCGACACAGACTTCTTACTAGATGGAATTACAAACGGTTTTCAAATCATTCCTCACAATGTACACCTAACCGACGTCGATCTGAACAATTACCGCTCCGCCACGGACTTAACAGTACCGCCACAAGTCGAAAGGCAACTCTTAACTGAAATAGAACAGGGAAACTACGTAATCACGACCAAAAAACCAACTATTGTTAGCGCCCTTGGGGCAATACCGAAACGAGACTCCAATGACATTCGTCTTATTCATGACTGCAGCCGACCAGACTCGACAAGCTTAAACTCCTATGCAGACTGCGAGCACTATTCCTACGAAACGTGGACAAGATCACAGCAAACATAAAGCAAGGAGCCTTTATGGCGAAAATTGATCTGAAAAGCGCGTACCGCCACGTACCACTTCATCCATCAAATTACCAAGCAACGGGTTTGAAATGGAAATTTAACAACGCTAACTCTTTTACATATCTGTATGACACTAAACTCCCGTTCGGAGCAAAACGAAGCCCAGAAATCTTTCACCGCCTCACGCAATCGATCACGCGAATGATGTCAAGACGTGGGTTCTTTCTCGTCGCTTACTTAGATGATTTTCTCATACTCTCCGAGAGCGAGCATGACTGTTGGACAGCCTTCTGGGAACTCATTACCTTACTAGGACGATTAGGACTAACAGTAAATTGGAACAAAGTGGTTTATCCTTGCCAGCGTCTAACATATCTGGGCATTGAAATTGATAGCAAGCGTAGGCAACTTAGGTTGCCCGATCACAAATTGCGAGACATCCGAGCTCTTCTAAGCCAAACATTAGCGAAATCTAAAGTTACAAAGCGAGAGTTACAGTCCTTAGCAGGAAAACTGAACTTTGCAGAGCGCGTAGTTTATGGAGGGCGTACATTTTTGCGGCGCATCATTGATGCACTTAACACGTTAACGCGACCTTATCACAGGACACGAATGACACAAACTATGCGGAACGACCTCTTTTGGTGGGTAGATTTCATGGAGACCTTCAACGGCAGAACCTTCTTTGTCTCCACTAAACCCACGTTAACTGCCGAATTTTCCACTGATGCCAGTCTTGTAGGTGGTGGTGGCCATTATCAGCGAGACTGCATGGTTCTATGTTAACTGGCAATCTGATTTTCCGCATTTGCAAAGCTGTCATATCAACGAACTAGAACTCTTTACTGTCCTGTTAGCCCTCAGGCGATGGGGTCCACAACTTTCACATAAATGGATCGTTATCTACACCGACAATACAGTCACAAAATCCTGGCTTAACAAAGGAACTAGTAGATCGGAGAGGACAATGGTCTGGTTGAGGGAAATTTTCTGGTTATCCGCAGTACACAACTTCAGAATTACATCTCGCTACATCCAGACAACAGAAAACACCACCGCCGACACGCTATCACGCTTACACAATCACCGGAGTGCCGACCACTTCCTTTCCATACTTCATTCTGGATCAATCACGAACAATTTTACTAATCTATCATCAACGTCTCTTTCCTTGCTTCCAACACAGGTCCAACTGGCACTCAAGAACAGGCCCTAGATGAAGAATGCGCACGCTATAGAGGCAAGGCCTTCGCCGCTTCTACGAGGACCACATACAAGTCGCAGTTTCGTGCTTATTTACGGTTCTGTTTGTACTTTGGATACAACATCGTTCCGTGCTCAACCGTAACATTACTGAGATATGTGACCTTTCTGTCACGCACCCTGTTGCCCAGCAGCATTTCGAACTATCTTAACATTGTACGGCTGATTCATCTGCAGTATGGCTACCCTAACCCCCTCGACAACGCGTTAGTTAAATTCCAGTACTTGTTACTTATCTGTGGCATTAAGAGGTCAAGCGACAAAGCCGCCACTCGCCCAAAACTCCCTATAACGCCAACTGTCCTCATGGACATTCGTCGGCAGTTGACGCTCACAACCTCGTTCGATGCGACTTTCTGGGCGGCTTGCCTGGTGGCCTTTTATAGTTTCTTTAGGAAAGCGAATCTGCTCCCGCCCTCACGAGATAAATTCGATGAGCATTCACATCTCCGTAGAGGTGACTTACACCTCTTTAGCTGGGGCGTGGTTATGGTTGTCCGATGGAACAAAACTATTCAATTCAAGCAGCGGACATTGTTAATCCCGTTGCCGAGGGTAAAGGAATCGCCCCTTTGCCCCCTTTCTGCCCTGGCCAATGCTTATAATCTAACGAGAGACGCAGGGCCATACGATCCTGCCTTTATGTACCGCCAAGGGACAAACCTGGTGATGCTTACCTACAACAAATTTCTACAAAAATTACAATTGACTTTAAGTGCTGCGGGTTTAAACACAGCACATTATGCCGGCCATTCGTTTAGACGAGGGGTGCAACTTTTGCCATGCGATGCGGTGTCCCAGTCGAACTAATCAAGATACAAGGCGATTGGAAATCAAATGCCTATGAACGCTACTTAGAAAACTCTTTTCAAGATAGATTAAAAGCCGTAGCCATTGTAGCCAAACATGTCGGTAGTAATTAGTTTTGTTTCAGCGTAAACCAATTTTGGGGAATCTGGAGGGCATTTGCATGGTTTTTAATAAAGCCCATTGTTTTCATCCCCAAAATTGTGTGGTATTTTAAGTACTAGATAAACTTTGTTTATCGTAGTTTAAAATCTCCGGCGCTATCTCTGCGGTAGGAAATTATGTTATCCGAGATATGTATAGAGTTGCTGTACTAATGCGTATTTCACAGATCCCGAGTGTCAGTTTCATTTAGCCAGCGTTTGCAAAACATTAGAGCTGTAAGTTAAGCTACCCACCCTCCCCCCCGGAGGGCATTTGCATGGTTTTTAATAAAGCCCATTGTTTTAATCCCCAAAATTGTGTGGTATTTTAATGTACTATTATATTTTTATGTACAAAAAGTAATGTTCTCAGCCACACTCAATTACCAATAAATTTTAACACCCAAAGTTAACCCTGTCCAGCCCCATTTAAGAGAAGCCATGTGAATTTCGATTGGAGCAAAATGAATACCTTGAAACATTTGTTAAATGCTGTACAAAATGACAGTTTTATTGTCACATAAGACATATTTAATACATCAAATTGAAGAACCTTAGGGTTGTATCTAGAACTTCAAATTACAACTTCATCTTTTAATTTAAAGTTACATGTAACAAACTTCTCTTGTAATAAACACACTTAACAGAGAATCAAAGGTTGTGTCCTAAAATTACAAAATACATGTAATCTCTGAAGGTAACCAGTACAGTGCACTACTAAGGTGACAGAAACACTGACACTTTCCAATTCTTTTCTCAGGTGTATTATGTAAACTTGAAAAACCCCTTCAATTCTACAGTAAACTTACCATTTCCAGTTTCAATAGCCACCAACAAAATGCACTAAAACAGGTAGCTACTTATGGCAGCTCTACTTCAATTCAGCAGTAATTTTGCCATCTGTGATACTTTTTTCAATTAAACGCATTACTGGGTCAATACAAAAGGTACATTTCGCAGCAGTTGAACATGCTTTCAACAACCCACAGTAACAGAAGGCTGGGTCACTGAAAACCCTCGGTGGGATGTAGGCTGCATTTTGCACTTTGTTCTTAGAGACGTTAAAGCCTTGTTCTGGCAACCAGACCATCATTATGAACTCATGCTTAGTATTTCAACCCAACGCCTTTTATACGTTGTATTCTCACTCAGTCTCTTCAAAAATATGTGCTTTGCCTCGCACCCTTCCATGGTGACTGTACCCAGTCCCTGACCATATTGTTCGAAAACTTGTCTGGCATGGACAGGCACCACATGCCCTAATGTCCACACAGTTGGGTTGACTGAGGTTTCAACAAACAAGGCATTTACTCAAAAGTACTCAATTGCAGTTTGGGCTAGGTGACTTAATTGCTCCTCTGTGGTAGCAAACCTGTTGAATAAAGATACAGCATCCCTTAGCCTTAAGCCAAGTAAGCAAATACAAGAACTCTTTGCTTTTCAAGTTGTGAATCATTTTCATGACTCAACCACTTGATTAACAACATAAAATTGTGACAAAAACGTTTAGAGTCCTTCCCAGTAAAACGGTAGGTTAAATCAACACCAAGTCCCTGAGTGTCATCAAACCATTCTTTTACCTTCCTTGCCAGGCATTTACATTTCACTACCATTTGCAATGATGTTATTACCCGTGAAAACTTCTTGCATGTTTTTGGCAATTTACTTTTTCTGATTGACTCTTTTAAAACTCCCCTGGAAAAATACTGCCACACATTATTTTTTAAATGCAAAGACTCCATATGAGCTTTTTCAACAATTTTTCCCACCAGAGGCACAAATTCGTGTCGGCTCTTTTGCTTTGCAATAAAATCTGTGATCTTAGATCGCATTTGTTTCTGGGGACACTTCTGTTTTGCAAGTGTTTCTTTGTAACTGTCAACCTTTTGAACCACAGCAACCCTCTGTTCATACTTCCATGGTTCCCATGTGTGCCCTCTTCCCACCCCAAATGTGCCTTTTAAATTTGTACAGTCATCTTTGGATATGTTGGCAAATGGTGAGAAATACCTTGCGCTTAAACTAAGCTCTCCAGCTAGTATGGCAACCATTTTCATACCATTTGGAAGCTCCTTGATTTGAAATGTGACTGAAAGACCTTCAATTTGAAAAATCTTTCCCTCCAAATCTACAATTTGTCTAACGGCTGAATTTACATACTTCTTAACAACAGATGTTTCCCGACAGTTTGCTCCAAAGACAATGAAGTTGTCATTACTTGACACACTCTGCAAGCTTGATCAGCCTATCTATTTTAGCAGATTCATGTATACAGTACAGCCCAAAAATAATGCACACGCAAGAAGTTCTTTTTGCATCCGCAAGCCGGCTACTTCTTGCGGCTTCTTGCGGGTTGCTTGCGCTTGGATCCTGCAAGCCGCAAGAACTTCTTTGCGGTAGAATTTTCGAAACGCAAGAACTTCTTGCGGTGGGAATTTCAAACCCCAAGAACTTCTTTGTATTATTTAACATCGTAGCACGGGTAACAAGACGACAGCACACGGCACTGTAGAATTAAAATTTTTCCCACACTTACCTTGTTGACTTATGACTGTCTTGATTGAACTACCTGTACGTTCATTTAAAATTGTGATTTCTGCTTGTAATTTCGGAAATTTTCAAACAGATTCGAGGAGAATCACTTGGTAACTTGCTAAAACTAAATTATTTCTAAAGAAGAGGCTCGAAGAACACACAAAAATCTCTGATTACAAAGTCACGCCGGCTAGGGCAGCTTCAGTGGCATCTTCTGGAAACTGGCATTGTGCATCGCATGTTTTCGGTCCTTCATATTGTGTTGATACATCCACCATTGTGTTCTCTTCTGTTTGAGTTACAAACTTGCATGTTTCGCGAACAGTGTGTGACAAGACAAGAGCACCACCTTCATCAACTGCCTCTGCTCCTTTGGAAACAGTGTCAGGTGAGTTATTACCACCAACATTGCCTGCAGCCTCTCCTCCTTCATTTCTTGGCCTTGAAGGTCCTGGGTTGTCCTCAATAAGGGAACTTAAATTCTAGAAAAATTAAAATGAATACTGAAGTAAGGTTATTAAACATTTGTTTTAGCCCAACCACTGCAAAATGCTCATTAACACCAGTCATATGATAACCTAAGCTTAAGCATATATCAATGACAACACAACATCAAATTAAAGGAAGCCTTAAGACCAGTGAATACTGACCTCTTGTGGTTTACGCTTCTCTGCCCATTTCACACTTGAAGGACGACCAGGTTTTGCCTGTTTGTGTGGAAATATTGTCGGAATCGCGTCAGGTTTGAGCACTTTCTTTATGTGACTTGATCCCATAACCTCCCATAACCTCGTGAACAAACGCGAGGATCTTTAGGTAAAGTGGTTCTTTTGATGCCATTCACCCATGCATGGTATACCGTATTTCTTCACCTATAAGCCGAGCGATTTTTTCAGTTTTCGACCCAAAATTTTGGGAGATTTTTCACGAAGAACGGGGTTCGGCTTGTAGCCGAGGGTTTTACATTTTAAAAATATACAGTTGCTGAATAACTTTACCCCCCGGCTGGTAGACAAGTTAGCAATGAAGCAGAAGTAATAAAACACAACAAAAATAACTTCTGAATATTGGTTATTCACTTTTACGAAATTGGTGGCTCCTAAAGGAGCCGTTTGACGGATATGTGCAAGGGCTTTCAACCCCAATGGTTTACTCGCCATCTGTTTCGTTTTCGCTGTCCGTCTCGAACTTGTTCTCTTCTATGTCTTCATTGTCTACTTCTGGGGTTTCCTCAGAGTAGACCATGTCGTCCTCTGTTCCATCCAAGACATTGGAAATACTGCAGGTCTTGAAGGATTTGATGACCATATCTTGGGGTATCTCTGCCCATGCTTCCTTGATCCACCTGAGGACAAGATTTCTGCTTGGCACCTTCTTCTTCCCAGCAGGGGTAAACTCAAATGGCCCCGATGTCATCCATGTCAAGTACTTTCGGCGCACATTATCTTTAAATGGCTTGTTTAGGCACTTGTCCAAGGGCTGTACAACCGCGGTTAGGCCTCTAGGTATAACTGCGACATCAATGTTTCGCTGCTTCAGGTAATCTTTCACAGAATCGGTCAAGTGAGCTCGGAATGAGTCCCACACCAAAAGGGAACGCAAACTCTGTCAAATTCACTCTTGGATGCCCTGTTCATCCATCCACTGTTTCTTATGGAAGGAAACACAAAGAGGATGCGGCACAACTAGATCTCTCGGTGTACGGATGCCTTTCAAGATGACTTTCAGGGGCACCTTTGCTCCATCGGCAGCAACAGCAGAACGACAGTGAAGCTCCACTTTTCGGCTCCACAAGATTTTACTGGAATTGTTCGGCTCCCACTGAATTCCAGTGTTCGGTTCAATGGCAGCTCAAAACGCATGAGTGTCTCATCCATGTTGTAGATGCAGGATAAAGGGTAGTCGGCGCGTCTTCTTGCTGCAATGACGAAGCAATGAAACCGCACAATGTTCTCTTCAAGATTGGCGGGCAATCGCTGGGCCAGAGTTGTTTTGGTTCGCATGCTGACCGAGTGGCGTCGTTTTCATTTCTCATACCATCCATGGGAAGCTTTGAAAGAAGGATCATCAGAGAGCTCTTT
>CAOKRL010000065.1:0-25777 GCA_948470475.1 Galaxea fascicularis
AAGGGTATGTTCATTAACATTTTCTTTCAATTACTAAGTTTCATTGTGGCAACTTCACCTTTGCATAAGCCTCACATTGTGACAACAGCAAATCAGTATTCCTGTTGTGAAGATGTCACATCTTTTATCAGCGGGACTGTCAAGATGACTCATCTTTTGCCAGTTTCTGTTTGCTATTGTCACAAGAAAAAACGATGAGATCTCTCGGTTTACTGGTAAAGACAACAACAGCAGTAAAAAAAAAAGGTTCATTTGTGAAAAAACAGAGAAGGCTATGGCTTGAAAACACCGTTTTGGCATGTTGAATATAGGAGACTTGTTCCCTTTTTATTGGTTATTTAAAAGTATTAAGGTTTTGTGATTTGCCTAAGCCTTCCTGTGGCACTATATCTATCCTTCATCTCTGAAATATTTTTAGCTCTACTTATATGAAGTTCATTTCGCATTTCAAACCTATCCCCTGTTTCCGTGTATGTAAGCTATATTTGAGGTAAAAATAAAAAGATGGGAGGGTAGCGATAACTCCACTGACTCACTTCTACAAGTTAACAATTCTTACGGTTCCTCGCCTTAAATAAGTTGTTATGAATAGATGAGCCTGAAGTGTGAACGGGTACTTTCAGAATAATCGAAGGTAGGTACTCATGCGCTAAGTGTGTTTGATACCACCGGATACTGCCCATTCTAGATCCCAGAGCCCACGATCCTTCTGACCTGTGGTAGGGATTGAGAAGCCAGCCCCTGCGACAAGCCAGAAGGATCGTGGGCTCTGGGCATGAGAATGGATACCGCCAAACTAGCACACACTAGCCCTCAATAAATCAACTGACCGTGAAGACCTGAGGGAAAGCCTGTTACCTACAAAAGAACATGGCACCTTCCTGCAAATTGGCAAATATTCAAAATACTGTGAGTCACTTTCGAAAAAAGGTGGACAAAGACGATAGAATTTGCATCAGTTGGAAAACGGTTGCAAGTTATTGCTAAGTGATATTGTTTTGGCGAAATTTGTCCCCACCGGACTACTAGTTTTACTGGAAGGGCATGGTGTACAATATCCTCAATATTTTGAAGAATCTGCATTTCAGTGGGTCCTGTCGGTGAAAATTAACACCCTTTATTATGCTGGTTTGTCTAGTGCCAGATTACCAGGATTATTAGCAGAAACACTTATTTATATTATTTAATAAAGTAAACTTTAAGTTCCTCTAGCTTTCGTAGTACACTGTAACTTGAAAAATGGTCACCACATACTTGCTTCTTGATCCCGCACATACATGTAGGCTATTAAGTTCAACTGAGATATTTATTTATTAAAACCTTTTCATAATTGACTAAAATGAACTTGCCTGACATTGAACTGACATGTATGTTGTGCCTAGACACAGCTGATTCCTGACCAGCTTTTTTTTCAAGGTGATCCAGTCACCATGAAAGGATTCAGGCCCATAACCCTTGAGGGCATCATTTGCCTCTTGAAGAGAGTCCACCTTATAGGCCATGAGACCTATCGATGCAAGCAATTGCTCTGTGTTTCTCATCTCCATGTAAAGAGCACAGAGCTGGATAAATTGCTAAGGTCTTCATCAAGCAGACACAACAAGTCATCACAAATCCCACTTGACCTATACAAACACAGTTAAATATCAGTTGCTTACCCTATGAAATAATTATATGCTGCTATTGAAATGCTGTGGTTTGGAGTCAGCTATGAAGAGCAAGCCAAAACCAAGGAAGGTGTCTTTAATGTTCACAATATAATTTGGTTTTATCAACTGAGTTGATAATGTGAATTGGCCACCATAAAGAGATTCGAAAGCTGACATTTCAAGTGTTGGCCCTTTGTCAGAGCTAATTATATAACTAATTGCTTAAAAAATGCACATGCACTGGATAGACAGGATCATCAAGCATATTACACCTCTGATATACAAATACATGTGTATCTTCCAAGGTTTGCCTTGCTTCGCAAACAGTCCAAGCAACTTTCGTCTGGTTCTACATCATGGCAAGTACAGCCCTAATGAAAATTATCTTTAGCTTAAAACAAGTGTAACTAACATTCAGTGTCCTGCAAAATTACATAACCCTCAATTAATAATTAACAGTTAATGGTTCAATCTCCAGTCTAGCAACAAAAACATTAATGTGGACATCTTCAAATCAAGAAACAAAAAATGATTTTCAACGAAACATTTGCATCTGTGGAATATTGATTGATACATGTACTACAAGTATATTTATTTACTAAATAGCGAACATTTAATTGCTAGAACTGTATTAATTGCTAACACACATACCCTGATTGCATTGCAAATAAAACAAAATTCCTTAGAGACTCTCCTGCCACCAAGTAGGAAGTCTTCCTCATCCATCTACACCAAGGGCAAAGTCAATGTCTTGTAGTCTACAATAACTTTGAGAAAGACATTGAACTTAGGTAAAAGAAACATCTACAGGTGCACGGCAATAGCAAATAACCCACATGACTAGAAAAAGAGATGATATAACTTTGCATCATTATATATTTCAAATAATTTAGCAAATAAACGGCCTTGAATAGCAGACTTAAGAGGGTCCTATTACCAGAGCAGGCTTCCCTTTTTGTTTTACTCACACCCTTCTATTTTCTTTCTGCTTCTTCTTATAGGTTTTTTTCTAAGTCTTTATAGCCACATCAAAGTTCAGGCCAAATAACTCCAACAGCAACTAGAAACATCTAGTCCATTGTGGCTGCTACATGTATATACCAAACATAAGTTTACAGATTTACAGAATGATGCAAAGATATAGATGTGGAGATCAATCTTTTAAACAATAAACCATAACAGTAGTCTCAACTTTGATTGATAAAAGCTTAAGAATCAACACGTACCAACAAATTTTACTTGGTAATGTTTGTCATCCACATCAATTCTATTGTCCTTGAGAATCTTCTTTTGATTGTTAAGGTCTTCCAGGAGAATCTTTAGATTGGCCTTTCACAAAAAAGAATGATATGTATTCAACAAACAGACGATGACAAAAATTGAAATTGAGGGAATCATGACCTTGATGGTGTTTGGATATCTGATCTTAATTACCATAGATTTTTGAGATTGTAATTCTCCATTTTCTTGTCAGTTTTAGTGGCACTTGGGAAGATATATCAAACACTCAATGTTTGCCCACATTTCCAAACACCTTGAAATAGCTCAAAGTTCATCAAAAATACTCAGCTGTCTCTTTTTGGTTTTTGGAAATGGGGTCAAACACAGACTTTCAAGTTTAATATGCAAAATGTCACTAGGCTTAGTTCAGTTTCTCAGAAACAGAAGGTAAAAACAGACAATTTTACAGGAAGATTGGGACCCACTCACTTGTTTTCATTTTGACTAGTAAAACAAAAACAATATTAATAGCAGTAGATAACTCACCTGTTCTCCTTACAATTGGCTATAACCAAAGGGAACACAGACTTTGCACTTTGATTGGAGGACACAGGACACACACTAGGGACAACACCAATCAGCACTTGATCTCCACCTGAATATAATTTATATAAAAAAAGATTTTAGTACAAATATGCTAGGCAAATTATCATAAGCCCCAGTAATTCTAATTTGCAATAATGTGTCATGTTATTTAAATTATAAAACACACCTAAAATTCACCATCTGAATTCACTTTTCACACATAAACTAGTTATGATGTTACAAAAACAAAACCATATTTAGTCTGTGTGTGAAATTAATTAAGCTTTGTTGTAAAGGAGTCACAGTCTTAAACTATTTGTTCATGTCTGTACAAGTGAATAATCTGTTGTTATTGGCATGATTCCTTACCCCAAAAGGGTCTTCCATCAATTTTCAGCATTAACTTAATCACAGGAGAAGACAACTGATGCAGTCTTTGCTCCCTAGCAATCAATTCCACGACAGGAGCCAATTGTACGGTATACCACGGAATAGGTAGAGAGACCTTTTGAATTTTCATTAATCCTCTGCACACTCCGAATACCATCTTCTTCACCGCCTTAATCTCATTTGTATTTAACAGGAGTATCAGATCGAGGGTTTTCTGAAAGATACAATAAGCTTGATCTTAGCTACATGTACGGTCAGCTAAGTTGTTATGAAAAAGCCTAGAACAGCAATAGTCCATAATTAAAATAGCAATAATCTATCAAAATGACAATGAAATTGAAGTGCAAGAACAAAACAAAAAGAAGAAAAGTCAGTTCAGTCTTTCCGCGAACTTAACGTGGTCATTTCGATGCGATGGTTAGCTTCGTTCCAACCAAAAGTAACCGCGCCAAAAGCGTGAAAGTGACTATCCGCAACGCGTAACGCAACACGTAACGCAACACCCAAACTTGTTTAGATCAAAAATCCGGGAAAATAAGCTTAAATTGACGTACTAAAAATGAATAAAAAATTTACTAACCCCCTTTCTTCTAAGCTGAGTGATATTGATCACAGCTTGCCATGTATGGGCGGAGATTCGTCCACGCGTTTTAAAAAACAGATCGAAGAACGCAATCTGGAACTCGTAAACTTTCAATGTAATGGGCGTACGTTTCCTCTCGAGCAAGATCTTGTAAAGCTCTCTTCACCCCTTTCTTCGACGCCACGTCCTCCATTACATCATTGATCAGGCCTGTAGCATCATTGTCACCAAAATCGCACAAGTATGACACAAGGCTTTGATTTCGCTGATTAGCTGCTATCCCCTTTTTTTTATCAGCAGCTCCTTTTCCGGGGTGTCGATTTCTGAATTTTGGCAAATCTCCTTAATGTTTGGGGAGATACTTTGCTTGCCATTCTGACCACTTTGTTTTGGTGTCATCGGAGGCGCATTTTCTACATTTACCGATGACGGATTCAAGGATAGCTTACGAGCTACGCGAGGCCGGGGTTGATCTCTTGAAGGCATCGTTGCAGGATCTGCAAACGGGGTTCCACGTGTAATCTCTTCATGTTGACGAGACAACGCATCAAAGTCGAGGTCGCTCAGAAATGTTCCAAGAAATCCAAACACTGGATCATTTAGAAATGAACTCCTTTGAGTTTGTTGCCGGAATTAAACAGCGAGTAAGCCAAACGATGACGCCACAACCACAAAATTGGACCCGATGTTGCTGTCCATGGATCCATCGATGTGCCGAAGGGCAGGCCTTTCGACCATTTTAAACCCTTCGGGAAAACTTTGAACCACATTTTTTCGAAAACATTGGCAAGGGCTAATTCCACAAAAACCTTTTCTCGCTGCCATCCTACCACCAACAAACAAGTCGTGGGTGAACGCCGGTTAAGACAACAGGACAACAGGAAAACGAATGGAGTCTTTTATTTAGATTAAAGAATCATGTTACGACATTTATAGGATTGACCAGGACTCCATTAACGAGCGATGATGATTGATCTCTTTAGTTTGAAAGGTTATGGAGTCGCATTACAACACTTACCAGGACCCCAATAACAGGCGATGATAAGTTGATCTCCCACACTTTGACACATTTTGACACATTTTCACACATTTCCAACAGCCCGGGGGAAATAACGCTGCGGGAAATGATACTTACAGTAAAAGCCATATCCGTCCTCTCATGGTAAAGAAAATATGAAAGTGCACTGTGCTCTTCCAGCGCGTGCGCGATGGCGCGCACTGTCCAATCACACTGTCCTATTTGGGCGAAAAACATAGCTGGTGATAGCCAACAAAGGTTTCATTTTCTTAATTAACACCATTCTTGATTAATGTAACCTTGAATGAACTTTCATCAATTATCACTTAGCAACGACCGATAAGAGATTAGATTAGATATTCGATTACGTGATACATTAGCATTTACCTCTAGGGTTCCTCTTTTTTAGCGGAGTAGTTTTACACATCCGTTGTAAGACGAATACGAGAGATCTTTGATTAAACGATTAGATAAAAACTCAGTCGAGTCTACTGATTGAGAGTTCGATAGGTTATAACTCCCTGTAAGTGGGGCAATGTTAGCCCCGATTTTTTTTTTGTGGGAAAGGGCGGCTTTACACAGGCTAGGCAACTTTTACGAAATCATTTATCAGCTTTCGCAGACGTTTGAGACACTTCTCGAACTGAGGATTGTGTGACCTGCTGCTAAAACCTCCCGGGCATAATCTCCATTTTATATCTGAGTATAACGCTGTGAATAAAGTGTTAGTTAGTGTTAGGGACAGTTTGCCTTACCGTGCCCCTCTGTATCCCCCTTGTGCGGGTCACGTGATTTTACGACCATGTGCTTTCGGCAGCTTGATGTGTGTTGTGTTATGTTTGTGGGCGGAAAGTTTGTTTGTTCCGTCGCCTTTTACTTTATCGATGTTGACGTCTTGATTTGGCCTGGAGATGCCCAAAAATATGTGAGTCTCGCTCATTTGTATTGTTTTCCTTTTTAACTTTATATTTGTCTCGAGCTTTTTGTATTTTGTAATTTTCAGCTGTACCGACCGGCGGAAGGACGAGTAACAGAATTAATAATACACTTGAAAAAATTACTCGATTGTGACTGGCTGAGAGCAGTGCAGTTCAAGTGTAACACCAGTGTAAAAAAGTGTAACACGAGTGCAAATTACAACGAAGATTTCCGAAGTTAAAACGAAGACTCGAAGACTTCCGAAGACCAACCGATGTATTTCGAAGACCGCCGAATATCGTGCGAAACCTTCCGAAGACCACAAGAAGATTTCCGAAGATCGCCGAACACTTCCGACGATCACCCAAATGTTTCCGACGATCAACCGAACGCCTCCGAAGATTACCGAAGATTACCCGAACACTACCGGTGATCTCCGGATATTTTCGAAGCTTCTCCAAGTTTCGGAAGATCGAGGGCAATGCCTTCTGCGTACCTCAGTAGTAAATGTGTGGGCTTGAAGCTTTATAAGTAGTCTAATTGTTCAAGTGTATTATTAATAAGTAATCACATGATTTTTCTCGTGCAATTTGGAATAAATAAGCACTCGTAAAGTTTTTCAAAGACCACAAATTGCACTCGCCCTACGGGCTCGTGCAATTTTGTTGGTCTTTGAAAAAATTTACCCGTGCTTATTTATTCCAAATTGCACTCGGAATCATGTGATTACCTATACAAACATCTTCAGTGTACAATGTTGTGGTTTTCTTCAACAGTTAGGACAAGTTAAGAAGCAGAAAGTTTGACGTTTTGTTAGCAATTTTAAAGTTTTTCTCGCGTTTTATGAGATCGTCATGGATCGTAGTTTTTGTATTCTGAATAGTTCTAGTGAGGCAAAGTGAAACACACGTGCGTTATTTTTAGCAACTGTTTATTTCCCTCCTCTTGCATCACGTGACCCACACTAACCAGAATACCACATTTCCTCCTTCCTATACAGTTTCCTTAACATAAACGCAACTTACAAATAAAACTACTATAAATTCAATCTGTTGGGAGGCTTGACAACCCGTCCTGATCGAGTAACCACTTGGCCTGAACTGGCCTCAGAGTGACCAGGCAAGACGGTTTCGGTAATCACTGGATCAGGATTGTGAATACAGTTGTCGCCTCCTAAATCACCATCATTATTAACAACAGGTAAAGAGATAACACTAGACTTGCGAAAAGCCTCTGTCATAAAAAAAATTCTTTTTTTCTGTTTTCCCAGTTTTATGGTTTGTTTGTTGGTGTTGATTGTTTGGTGTCAGTGTATCCTAGTGGTAAACACTGTAATTAGTACAAGAAGAATAGCGTGTAAACCGGGCTTAAGTTTATTTGTTCATAAAGTGTTGATTTAGTATAGAGTGTTGTAAATGTAGAACCGTTAAAACAATAAGTGTGTAAGCTAGATGTTAGTAGAATTAATTATTGTAAATCAATATTCGATGTATAAATGGAGCAAGGGGTGGTAAACGGTTGTTAGAAAACAGTTGAGGGAAGGCGAACGAAGGAACGAAGGAAGACAGAGTTCAGGAGAAAGGTGTGGGCGGAATCGCTCAAATGTTCATTGCTGAAAGTCTTTAGTGAACTCCAAACCGTTAACAAGACAAAACCCCTTTGTCTGCGCAGGAGCAAAGTGGAGCGAGGAGAGAGATTTTACGGTAAAGGAAAGCGGCCGAGAAGCTGATCGCCAGAGTTGGCAAACTGTGAACGGAAAGTAGTCCAAGAAAGTGTCAAGGCGCCGGAGAGTAGAAGGTCGGAGAAGCTGTTGTCGTGGAGTTGGTTTTGTTGGAAAGAAAGAAGGAACTGAACTGTAAATAACCGTAAATAATTGTAAATAATTGTAAATACTCGTAAACAGTAAGTTAGTTAGGTAAGATTAGTTTTATTTGTGTTCGTTCGTTTCATGTCAATATCGTAATTAAATTCATTAGTTGTTTTTTTTTTAAGAAGTCTGTGCTAATTGTGCCGTATGTTAGTTCAATTTTGTTTTATTTTGTTACTTTCGTCTTCGGCCATTGGGACCCACGTCACAGCCTCATTGTCTACTTCAGACTGAACTTGCGACCTAGTTATGACAGGTCCCCCCCGAAATTCTGATGGTGGATTATACTCTACCAGTTCTGGTGAGACCACCTCCTTATAGGCACTCATTCCTCGGGCATCATCAGGTATCAAGTGATTAGCATGCACAAAGCGACGATTGTTACCTGGAATACGAACTAAATAAGTTTCTGGTCCCTTCACAGCCACAATTGTACCCGGTATCCATCTCTCCCTCCCTCCCCTGGTGTTTTTAACCCTGACTGGCTGGTACAAATCAAAAGCTCGTGCCTTTGGGTTAAGCCCATCCCTGTACAACTTTGCAGCAATTTGTTTCTTTTCTACATGCCTTTGCAAACTGGGTTTTACCAAGGAGAGGTGTGTTCAGGGTTCCCTCTTCAAAAACATCTGTACAGGAGTCTTGTCTGTTGTGGTGTGGGGAGCGTTTCTGTAGCAGAACAGGACATCAGCCGCTTTGTGCTGAACTGTCCCCTTATCAGGACAAGACTGATACGTGTGTTTGAAGGTCTGAACATGTCTCTCAGCCAAACCATTAGTGGAGGGATGATATGGAGGGCATAAAGTGTGCTTGATGCAATTCATCTCCAAAAATGTTTTAAATTCTCTAGCAACAAACTGTGGGCCATTATCACTGACTAATTCATGTGGCAGCCCATATCTAGCGAACAGAGTTCTTAAGGCCTCTATGGTAGCATTTGCAGTAGTGCTGTTCATAGGAAAGACTTCCATCCATTTAGAATGGCTGTCAACCACAAGAAGAAATTGTTGACCCTTGAACTCAGCACAATCAACATGAATTCTTTGCCAAGGTTCAGTTGACCAAGGCCACAATAATAAGGGGACTGCCTTCGGGGTTTGATGTGCCTTAGTACAAACATTACAAAGCCTTACTTTGTCCTCTATATCAAGGTCAATTCCAGGCCACCACACGAAGGACCTGGCGAGTGCTTTCATACGGCACATCCCTGGGTGGCATTCATGCAACTCTTCCAACAAGCGTTTTTGGAATTTGAATGGTATGATGACCCACAAAAGACATCCATTTTCCAAAGCGAACTCATCTCTTCGAACCCAAAAAGGTTTAAGCTCTGGACTAGGGCAGCTACCTGGCCAACCGAAGGATGTATATTCATACACTTTTGCAAGTAGGCTATCCTTCTTTGTACCTTCACCTATCTCAACTGCAGTTACGGGCAAGTCATCCGTCATAGATGCACACTCATAGTGTTCATCTGGATCCAAATCATCCTCAGCCTGAGATTGTAGTGGAAATCGACTGAAGAAGTCTGCATTTGCATTGGCAGCGGAGTCTCTGAATACAATATCAAAATCATATCCAGACCAAGGAACTGCCCAACGCTGCAAACGAGCTGCAGCCAAGGGGGGAATACTAGCTTTAGGACCAAAAATCCGAGTTAGGGGTTGATGGTCAGTTACCAATGTAAATTTTCGGCCATAGAGGTAAAGCTGAAATCTCTTAACACCAAATATTATGGCCAACCCCTCTTTTTCTATTTGGGCATAATTCTTTTCTGCACTACTGTACAGTGCCGTCTTCCATGCGATGACTCAACACAGCTCCAATCCCATATGGACTGGCATCTACACTCAGTAGAAGAGGTTTTTGGGGGTCATAATGGACCAAAACCTGTTCACTTGAAAGAACTTCTTTAGCCCATATAAAAGCCGCTTCACATTCCTTGGTCCAAAACCACTCAGCCTTGTTACTGAGAAGCTCATACAGTGGGTGTAATTTAGATGAAAAATCTTTGATGAATTTTGAGTAGTAATTTAACATTCCCAAAAATGATCTCAACTGGGACACATCTTTAGGTCTGTGTGCTAATCGAGTAGCATACCAGCTTGCTCTTAACAGGACTGATTCCATGTTTACTCAAAATGTGTCCCACGTACTTCACTTGACCTTGGAAGAACTGACACTTTTGGCCATTTAATCTAACATTGTGTTTGGCCAACCTACTCAATACCTGTTTGATAACTCCCATATGAGCAGTGACTCCACCTGATGTTGCCATCAGAATGTCATCTACTCTCACCAACAAGATTGATAAGATTGAATCCATGACTCTCTGAAACTGGGAAGTGGCAGTTTTCACACCAAAACACAATCGCTTGGATTTAAATAAACCTTTTCGAGTGTTGATGGTAAGCAGTTCAGACGACTCTTCATCCAAAAACAACTGATTGAAAGCACTGGCTAAATCAATCACTGAAAATGTATCAGGATTAGTGCCATCTTGAGACAGCGTAGCAAACATGTCTTGCACATTAGGTAGTTTGTACACATCATCCTCTATGCGCTCATTAATCCCCTTATAATCCCCACACACTCGTATGGAACCGTCAGATTTAGGGACGTGCACTACAGGGCTTGCCCAATTACTACAGGATACCGGATACAGAATATCAGACTGCACTAGTCGATCATACTCTTTTTCAACTTTTTCTACATGGAAGTATGGGACCGGTCTATCCTTCATGAACACTGGTTTGGCACCCTCTTTAAGTTTCAAAGAACCAATGAAACCCTTGATGCCAGAGCCATGACTGCTGAATAATTCTTTATGTTTTTCTAACAGACTGGTGAATTCTGCTGAAAAGGTCTCAGATTTGGGAACAGAAAACTTATTCTCAGCGACTTCTTCCTTAACCCCGAACATGTTCTTCCAATCTAGTTTTATTCTACTTAACCAGTCTCGCCCAAACAGGGCAGGGAGATTTCCTTCAACAACAATTAAATCAAGGATTTCTTCTTGGGCATCATACTTCACTGGAACAGAAATTTTTCCCACAACAGGAATCTTTTCACCTGAATAATTACGCAAAATCACCCCCGGATGCTGAAGGGGATAATCAGATAATACAGAATCATACACACGTTTTGACACTGTAGAACGAGATGCACCCGTGTCTACTTCCATCTTACAATTAACTTGTGCCTTACCTGACTGAACATCTACTACACACGGTTTAACGCTGTTTACAAACTCTGTCGACAAGTGTTCAGTTTCAGTTTTGTATAAACCAAAAGCACTTACTTCATCTGCATTCACAGGCGTGTCACTCACATGATTATCGCTCCCCACACTTTCATCATCTGAGTTGCTGACGCAACTGTTCCGCTTAGCACTCTTTTGACCACTCGATCTTCCTTTTGGTTGCACTTGTGACAATCGGGCTTTACACACCGGACGAATATGACCTTTGCGTTGGCAGTGATGACAGGTGGCATTTCTGTATCTGCAAGATTCCGATCTATGCTGCACACTTGCACATGATTTGCACTTGTCGGTGTTCCACCACTCTGCTCTTGATTATGTCCAGCAGTGATGTTCTTTTTGTTTAGGAAAGAGCCATCCTGAACCTTATTGACCTCGCTTCTAGCCGACTCTCCCATGTGCTCTAGGTTCGCCTTGCCCGCCATTTCATCTGCAATGCACTTGTCACGTGCAACAGCGTAAGTCAGATCTCTTATCGACAAGAGATGACGCTGAGTTCTAGACATTTTTGGATGTAATCCAGAGACTAGCCTATCTCTTAGGGCTTGAAGTAGAAATTCACCGAAGCTGCATGTCGAAGCCAGTTTCTTCAATCTGGCGACAAATTCCGACACACTCTCGCTCTCTCCTTGTGTAGCCGTCCAGAACTTGTGTCTTTCAGCAATCACAATGGGAGCAGGTTCATAATGTCCCTGCAAAAGCTGCGACAACGCCGTGAAGGTCCTTGTATTCGGATTGTGGGGATCACACAAGTTTTTCAGCAACTTATAAGCGTCTGGACCAATTACAGCCAGAAAAACATTCACTTTCCTATCTTCATCGATGTCATTCGCCACGAGGTATGCTTCAAATTGATCGGCGTAATCGCTGAACTTCTCAGACTTTTCGTCAAACGGACCCAAATTACCAATGACTGCAGCCATATGTACTCCTTGTTTACCATCGGGATCCCATCCTCGTCGCCAATTTTGTATTCTGAATAGTTCTAGTGAGGCAAAGTGAAACACACGTGCGTTATTTTTAGCAACTGTTTAAATCCCTCCTCTTGCATCACGTGACCCACACTAACCAGAATACCACAGTAGTGACATTATGCCTCGTCGCTTGCATGTAATCAGCTGAGCTCTTTAAAATAAACGAAGGCATGAAAAATGATTTCAGTTACTAATCATTACGTACCGTTGATAGCCTATTAATCTTAAGGAGTAAAATTTGTTTCAGAATAATTTCAGCTGGAATCGTTGCATGAGGAATAAGGATGGATTAAGGTTTGGCTGTGTCTAAATGGCCGGCAGCCGGTCAAGGTTGTAAAAACACTAAATGGCCGGCAATCCGATATTTCCTTGACAAGTTCAGAAAAACTGAGGAATTTATGATATTTTCAACAAAAGACGACATTTACAGACTTAACTATCGAAGTAACCGTTAAGAAAGCGATGCAGTTTTATTAATATAAACTATCAAAGTACAAATCGTCTAAATGACCGGCAGCCGGTCAAAATCTTCAAGCCTAATAACAAACGTCCATATTCCTTGACTCCTAGCCCTAATCCCTAACCTAAAACACACTAAATCTCGCCGAAGTACCAAGTCTAAGGAAAACAAAGCCCTTGAAAGGGAGCTCGAATCCGGACTGCCGGCCATTTAGTGTTTTTACAACCTTGACCGGCTGCCGGCCATTTAGACACTTTGTTAAGGTTTCCCTGGGAAAGGCTGCAAAACCCAAGAATAGCTTTGTTGCAGTTTAAAGACCCTAATACCACCAGGCTTTGTTTCTCAGAGGGTATTAGAGCTGGGGGTGAGTTTATTCTGGTAAATTTACGTCGTACCACTTACCGGGGAAATGTTCTTACGTCGCATATTTAAATAAGACCATCGGCCATTTGCGTATGCGTTTGGTTGGCACATGTCAACCAAGCTTGATATTGCATCTCAAGATCTCAAGATATATCACTCGATTAAAAATCTGGCCTATTGAAGGCTTTTCTGTGTTATTTGGTTTTTTCTTAAGGAAGAGTGAGATAAACACTGTCAATTAGTTACTCATTTTAAGCATACTATAATTTTTTACTGCAGATATTTTAAAGCTAACCGTGATGAACCAGTAAGACTTCAGTAAATAGACCTTTCCTAGGCATAACCTAAAATGTTTTGCTGTAACTTGGAAATACACTTTTGCGGTCGATTGTGTGCTTCCAGGGTATGTATCATTTGAACGTTAATGAGAATCGTCTAAAAATTTAAGCAACTGTTGTATATTTTTTATTCAATCAGGTTAAAGTTCTAAGATTAAGTCATGTTGCGCTTCTGCGTAGCTGAGTATATTTTCGGCATTCCACCTGTATTCGCGTCGGTTTCATTTGCTTTGATTACCTTTTTACCAGAATGCATTGCGCAAGCTACGAAGTGATGCAAAGCGCAAGCAGCAAGAATACACTATACAGGGTACCAGCTGTACGTAGCGTCGTTTACTTTGTCAGGTAAGTTGATTTTAGTGAATACAAAGCTGTTTCGGCAGATTATCCTGAGTTCTGAAAGAAGCAACTGGCTGTGCGCTGGATCTTTGCGGCCTGATAACAGAATCTGTGGAAGAATTCGAGGTTGCCGCAACAACGAATGAAAGAATCACAATGTTTGAAAATGAATTTAAAAACGTGCAAATACTACTTATTCTCAGCAAAATATCTGGATAGCAGCAGACTGACATGTTACGATTTTTAAAAACAACACCACGTTCAGTTTAAAAACATGTTTCAACAGAATCTTCTGTCATCTTCAGTTTGAATTACAAAGTACAGAGTTAAATATTAATATTTTGCACAAAATGCTAATTAACTATAAGAACAAAGGGAAACACGACAATGTTTAGTACTTTAGATTGCGATGCAGTATTGTATAAGCACCCGAGGATCTAAAGACAACAGCTTCGAATTTCGAGTTGCATTCGAGACTTAAAAGGGAGCAATCCACTGAAACACTGAAGTCTGGCCTGTTTATTGTTGGGTAATCGAAATGAATCGGCTCTCTGCCATTCGACCAACAAAATCACATTGTGCTTCTTTATTATTATCTTCTTGCCACAGAATAAATTACAGATAGAATAGAAAAGATAATAAATAGCTAATTAATATTAAATTTAAAGTGAACATATAACTTGGAAGGAGTGACTGTGGCGGGGAAATCTCCGAGAAGCAAAGCTTATGAGGAATAGAGATTTCCCCCGCTGAACTGACTTTGAGTTATCTCTTCTCAGAAAAGTATCCTCAATCCTCAATTGCTTACATAGAGCATAATTCAAGATTGTTCTGTATGATTCAGGAAGCTCTAACCAAATGAGAGGATAAAAAACAAGACAACGTAATTTAGTGGGTTGAAACATTTGCGAGAAAGCGTTCCAGTGAAGTAATTTTGCCCTGCGCCTTGCACTAATTGCAAGATAATTTATACAGCAAGTCGTAAATGTCATTAAGATCGCGGTTTACAAATATCTGTCTAGAACGCGCGACGAATATCGAGTGCAACATGACCATATTGTGCAATATCGAGTTCAAGATGACCATATCGTGCAATATCGAATGCAACACAAAGCGCAATATCGAGTGCAACATGACCATATCGTGCAATATCGAGTGCATCATGACCCTATCGTGCGATATCAAGGAATTATCATGAAAGGAAGACATTTTCAATGCACATTGAGCTTCCTAGGTGACTGCAATTGTATGATATTCAAATCACAAAGCTCGTAATTTGCAAAAATTCAAACTTAAATATGTTGCAACCACAGCCACCTTGGACGCTCGATGTGAAATTAAATGTTGTATCATGATAATTCTTTGACGGAGTAAAAATGGTGTAAAAGTTTCCTATTTCTTCAAAAAGCTTTTAAAAAATGCCGAGATGAACAAATGGAGCCTTTAAAAATTTATTCAGTTGCAGTTTATTTGAAAACACTCTTACAATTTTTTTTCTTATTTGGCCTACAAGTTGTGGGACTAGAGTAGTTTACTCTCTCAAAGTTTTGTCATTAAGTGTCTGACTAGCCTGCAGTGCAGGCGGTTTTTGGCGGGGGCGAGTGGATATTCCTATCGGTTGTTCAGAACGCTATCTTGAATTAGGAAAACAGTGGAGAGTTGGGGCGAGGTAAAAAATTTACCAAGCCAGTGGGAGGGAGAAAGACATTCTCGCATCGCTTTCTCGCCCCAATTCTCCCAGTCTGCAACGAATCCAAAATGGCAGCTAAACTCTCGAAAGCTGAAAACCACCAAAACCGCCTGCACTGCAGGCTAGTGTCTGACTGGATTTCAAGCTTTAAATAAAATGAGCGGCCTGTGTTATCGTTGCAATGGTAAGAGCTGTCACTTGGAAGCCGATGAGATAATGAACTTTTAAGGAAATCGAAGCTTGTCTTCTCTAAGAAATTTTTATTTCAAAAGGTGCACATCCAAGCCAAAAAAACTGCTGCGAGCCTCCTCAAGTATCATAGTTTCTATGTATGTACCCCCTTTCTATTTCTGTTATTTCATTTTCTTATCCTTGTAATTTTATTTTGTCTTACGGAGATATTAACATCTATTTGCTATCTTAAATTCGTAACAAAATAAAGTTTATTAAGAAAGCTTTGAAGGTTATTTGCAAACTCCGCGTAAAATAATGCTGGAAACTGACAGGATAAAAGGGCTGGATTCTGACTAAGGGCTTATTAGATGCGTACATGTTACGGTAGATAAATCGGTTTTTCGCTTTGTCTGTTGTTTTCAAGCGGTTAGCAGAAACGCGGGGACATTGGAGACAAACCCGGTCCAATACTTAGGAAATATCGGATGGCTAATAGAGCGATTTGATTGGTTGATTTTTGTTCTTCAGGTGTTGTCTGTTCTACTGTTGGTGAAAAATAACATGAAATCACGAGTCATTATTTTTGTCCTTCTCTTTTGTCTTCCTGCTGTGTTTTCATTACCTGTTGGTCGTCGATCAATTGGTAAAAAAATGTTCCATGATCAAGGTGATGTTCCAGCGCCACCGGCGGGCCGTCGATTAGTTGATATGGAAATGTTCCATGATGAAAGTGATGTTCCATACCCACCTCAGGGTCGTCGATCAGTTGATACAAAAATGTTCCATGATGAGGTTAATGTTCCACTGCCACCTAATGGCCGTCGATCAGTTGATAAAGAAATATTCCATGATGAAGGTTATGTTCCAAGGCCACCTAATGGTCGTCGATCAGTTGATACAGATTTTCCAATGCCACCTCCGGCGGGTCGTCGATTAGTGGATACAGAAATGTTCTATACTGACGAGGGTCGTCCAAGGCCACCCAAGTCTGGCCGCTGAAACGTTTCAGCTTGTATGGTAAGGTTTGGTTATTACGTTAAATGACGCAGTTTCAGGCTCGTCTCGAACAGAGGAGTGTGAGCTGCTGATAACACCTCCCGCGCAAAAGCTCCATTTTATATTTAAGTATATGGTTCCACAAACTTTTTAAATCAGTACGCTGCGAATGAAGTGTTAGTTAGCAGAAGTGAAGGAGTGGAAAGTTTGAGCATTTGTTGGCAGTTTTGCGTTGTTTTGCTCGCCTGTTTTGAGATCGTCATTGATCGATCGCAGCGAACTTCTCTCATTTGGAACCGTCTTTATGAAATTCTATTCTTTTGTCATCTAAGTAAAAAATAAAGCTGATATCTGCCACGCCATTTGTTGAAGAGTAAACTAAAGCTTAGAACGCGAAAAATGGGAATCTCAATCAATCTATTTTTGTAGAGTTATTGTTATTTTGAAGGATGACGATACACACAAAGCCATCACTACAATCAGAGGCTAGAACACAGCACCGGGAAGTACGTCCTCTTCTCCTTGCGAACGCTTTAGCTGTTTGATACATTGTTTGTTTTGGTCACTAGTATCGTGTTTTTTGCAGATTAGATAAATAGATGACAGCAACTTGGATCTTACAGGTCACAATAGCAAGAGGATCCGAACGGCAAGATATAATCAACTGGTTCTCACCACTTCAACTTGTTTGGATGTAATCACATGATTAGCTGCTAAAAATAAAAGTGGGCATGAAAAATGATTTCAGTTACTAATCATTCTGTGCCGTTGATAGTTTACTTTTCATTTCTTCAGGAGTGAGAACGAAAAACAATGAGAATTTTCTTTGTGTACTATGATTTCAGATAGAATATTTTAGGCATAAGGATGGATTAAGGTTCCTTCGGAAAAAGGTCGCTGAAGACTACTATTCCCATAGGGCTTTTATAATCCAAAGGGATTGCAGATCGGACTGACTGAGAATTAGAGGGTACGTATTTCGACATAGCCGATTTGCCCGTGTTACTTTAGGTCGGCGAACTTGCGCGAGAAATGTTAAGTTGAAACACGCCATAAGTAGCATCGCAGTATGAATCATCACCTGTGCATGCGTTAAGGCGGGAAGCCGTCGGATCGCAGTAGGAACCATCGCTTGCGCATGCGGTAGGGCGGGAGGCCATCGTCGTCATCATCATCATCATCATCATCATCATAAAGTCGCACCGCAGCATGAACCATCGCTTGCGCATGCGTTAGGGCGGCAAGTGGCAACCAACTGTGACATTGCACGATAATTCAATCCCTCAATTACAGTTCTGTCTACTTAATGCTGCTCTGACGACTGTGCAATTCCATTTCCTCTAAAGAGCTCCATTAACACTGTTGAGTAGGTATTCATAATGAGCAAATTTACTACAATTGGGATACGATGAAAACGATACTTTTTCTCAATCATTTAATTACGACTTCTTGAAGAAACTTATCAAAGAAGCCTGTTTAGCCGCTCTGTGTTTGATATCTGGGTGTGCCTTCTTGGTTCTTTTCTTCGCTGGAGAAGGCCGTTTCTCTTTCACCTGTGGTTCAGTTGCTATTTGTATGTCATCATCACTAGCGTCTGTTGATTCGCTCTCCCGAACCTTTTCCGTCACTACAAAAAATCAGAGATGTGAACTTATTGACATATTTTCCCATGCTTGGCACTCTTTGCATCTCGTTAAGGCCCGATTAAACAATAGGCCATATTCGTATTCTCGGTATTGAACTGGATCTAGCATGAAGTGGAGGCTCTTACGGGGGAATCTTTTCATATGCAAATGCATTCCCCCGCAAGAGCCTCCACTTCATGCTAGATCCAGTTCAATACCGAGAATACGAGAATGGCCTATTTAGCTTTGCTCACTTTCGGCTGTTAAGGCTGTCGGTCCACAATGTTTTCTCGCGAGCAACATTAGGTGATGCAGCAAACAAGTCAAGGCAATACCTACCCATGAAGCCTTCATCATTCATGTATGTTTTGGATTTAAGTTCTCTTTTCCTCTTTCTTCGTCGGCCAGCTGTGTTATTCTCTGTTGGACGCACCTGCTCCGGAGGCAGTGGACTGTCACTTTTATCAGAGGAAAGCTTCTTATCTGACTCACCGTTCGTCACTGTCCTCTCTATGATGAGAATTGATAGAAAAAAGGGATAAACGAAAGTGTAAAGACACCGTCTAGTTTACCTGTGCCACACAAAGGCTGTTCGAAAATTCCCAACAACCCAGAAGGGATGATAACTCTTCTTTGTGAATTTGAATCGTCCCGGAAATTTGAATATCCTCCCGATGATGTCTGCGAAATCCCGCTAAACTTTCCAACTTTGCTATTTCCTGTTTCCGGCCGACATATCCTCGAGTCTCGCGATTCCCACCAAATGAAAGTCAGACACATTCTAGAGCACTAAAGGATCGCTGTCGCATATTGATTCGGATAAACCCAAAGACGTCTTTGCAAAGACAATGACAATTTTTGCAGGTTCTTACGACGTACTTGGATGAAGGCTTGAAAAAGTTAGGCTAACTTTTTCAAGTTTTGTCACTGTCTTCGAAAAGTAAAATCGCCAAAATATAATGCTAGGTTTTTTCCTTCCAAGAAATAAATTGAAAACTACCTCTGCCATTTAATTTCATTAGCGTAATTGCCTCTAGCAAGCTAATCTGGCGATGGGTTGTCAGCACACGGAAGCTCATGACATTGACAGCGAATGTTCGAGTGACAAATAAATAAATAAATGGAATAAAAATAAATAACTAAATATTGATATGTTACTAGTCGTGTATAAGTTGTTAATACATGAAATAATTACAAACACAGCAACAGAGTCAGTACATACAAAAGCAGGAGACAAAGTATTCTAATTAGGAACAGTTCCTATGAAAAAAGAATACTTATGCGCGTTTACGGTAGATGAGTAACGCTGGAACTGGAATGGATGTGATGTATTTGTTATTTCTTTCCATTCCTGATTCGTGTGATGTGCTTGTTGTTTATACTACACAAAACAATTGGCGCTTTAAAAATCATCATTACTTTGGGGGAGCTACAACCAGTTGCAAAATTGTTGAGACTTGATTCGCCATCAAAAACGTCTCTTCTTTCTCTAAAACGCTGCCGCCAACAAATCTGTGAGATATAATACACACCCCCTCCCTCTCCCCCTTTCAAAGTTGTTCCTCAAAGTTTCGAGCATGGTGCTGCACCGTTAACAACTTTGATAAGAGGGGGAGGGGGAGGGAAAGCGGAAGATCATGGAAACGTCATTCAAGGCCAAATGGCGTGCAGTGTCTCAAGTATTTTTGCAACTCGTTGTCTAATTAAGGTATAAAAGTGAACTTTGTTTTCTCTGGTATGAACGATGCAACAATGGAGCTTAGCAATTAATTTTGAAGAAGTATATTTCCTTATTATAGTCTCAGACATATTGACGTTCTAGTTCGTCAGAGAGTATGCAAAAAACTAAATTTGAATTCGTCGAATTTTCTTAACTTGCAGTTAATGACGTAACAAATCGGAGTGTATTCTTTCCTTTTGTTCCTGCAACTTAATAGACGCCCTACGTCTAGGGCGTCTAGACATAGACGCCCAACTTAAAGCATTTATAAGATATGATAGACTATGACAGGTGTGAGACTTTTCAAGAGTTAACACTACCAGTAGAGAGCACAGCATAGTCAATGTTTAATGCGAAGTGACATTATTGACAATAGTATCGTGCCAATGCATAACTGCTTACATTTGATTTTAGCCGACAGTAAAGACCGCCCTACAAGACTACTAGGCAATTAATTTGATCTGACAACAGTGTGGTAATTTCGCCCTTTTATTTTGTAACGCAAGAACAATAGGCATGCTATTTGGTCATGTAACATTCTGTGATTGCGTTACTTTTTGAGTAAATGGCTTTAGGAGAAAACTACTTGGGCTACTATCATTTCTTTCCAATCCTAAATAGTGACAAATGCCAAACAAGAACAGTGGTAAAACGATTATAAGTGTTATATGCATTTCCTTTGATTTTCTGACGGTCTACCATTTTAGCACGGTCTACCATCGAAGAGTAAGATATATGATATCTTAATGTATTTTTTAGTGAACGCAATGGTAGACCGTGCTAGAATGGTAGACCGTTGAATTTCGTAACAGTCCTTTGTGGAAATTAGTAAAAAAAACGTTTCAATCAGTGTAACATAAACGATGCAAAGCATTGACAGCACTTTGGCATTTCATTTTATGTATTCTGCCGCTGTTTTCTAAGCAGCTGGATTTAATGGCACGCGATCACATTAGAATGTCGGTTTATGTGGCCAATTCTTTTACATCAACAACAGCTTATCTCCTCAATCTAGTGTCGGCTTTTGGCGTCAGTTGAAAAGGTAAACCTCCTGCCTGACGGAGATTCACACTAAATGGCTTAGAAGCACGTCTTTACAGACCGTAAGAGCAAAAACGGAGTTATATAAGTAGTCTATATCGAAGCTTAAGAATGTTTTCGGCTTTGCTCCGTAAAAGCAGTGAAATACGCTCTGATTACGTCGTACGATAAACAGCACAAAATGAGCTTTATCCGCTGGCCATTTTTAATCAACGTGATGTAAGACAATGAAACCCTATTTGTTTTAAACACCTCATTAAAAAGCAAAAACTACAATAGCTCTCGCCCAGATTCCCTAACTAATAAAGTGTCCATACAGTGCACTAGCATTGAGACAACCAGTTGCAAAATTGTTGAGACATTCGCCATCAAAAACGTCTCTTCTTTCTCTAAAACGCTGCCGCCAACAAATCTGTGAGATATAATACACACCCCCTCCCTCTCCCCCTTTCAAAGTTGTTCCTCAAAGTTTCGAGCATGGTGCTGCACCGTTAACAACTTTGATAAGAGGGGGAGGGGGAGGGAAAGCGGAAGATCATGGAAACGTCATTCAAGGCCAAATGGCGTGCAGTGTCTCAAGTATTTTTGCAACTTGTTGTAGCAAGCCAGCAACAAGACAACTGATGTCATTTACCCAGAGTTAGCTTCACTTGTCCATATTCTTAGGAGGAAATGGATGATAATCACCGTTTAACTTTGCCAAGGAATATTGATTCTGCTTTAAACCGATGTCAGGCTAATGCTAAAGGCACATAAAGGCCAAGAGAAGTGTTTGGCCAATGACAGGCAAGTGATGGGCCTTCATTGGACCATTACCATCATCACTGCTGTCTTCCTTTGGCAGTTCTTTCATTCGTTTTCTTCTCTTCTTCTTTGGCTTTTTTTTCAGGTTCTTCATCTACAATAGAAGCAGAACGTGTGTTGTTTTATGAAGGATGCTTTGCAGGGCTGTAAAGCATAGGGGTACGGGCCGGGGGGGGGGGAGGCTGGGGGAAGCTGCAGCCCCCCCAAAATTTTGGGCAACCTAGATTTTTTGGGCAGCGAGAGAAATTTGGGCAAAGCCAATTATTTATTTATTCATATGTAGGCCATTCTTAGTGCATCGCATGACCCTCGTTTCCTTTCGACTGTTTCGTAAAATTTGGGCAACTTGTAAGCGGGGGGCTGAATAGGGGTCAGCAAATCCGCCGATCCGTGCCAATTTTTAGGAGAATCCGCCAATCCCCAGATATTTTTTCCTTAATCCGAATCCACAATTTTTTTTTCTCTTGCAGTACTGTTAGAGGCGTTATCACCTTATAACATTCATATAACTGACGTTAAATAAATGTTTTAAATTTTAATCTTGAAATTGATTATATTTCATTATTTTTACGTTTCAAAATGTTTTATATTAAAAACTGGTGAGCAATACACAGCAGCAGATCTTGTCACAGAGCTCTCTAGTTGATTTGTCGCGAACGAGTGAAATTTTTGACGGCGTAGCCCTGTATCGTGACGCTGAGGGCATCCCCTTTCTGGGAGGGGGTGGGGATCTGGGAGCAGTGGTTTTCGTTAAAACAATGGTTATTTAAGAATTTCCGTTGGACTAATATCACGAGAGTCCATGTTACTGATCTGCGATTGGTATGTGAGCATGTGCAATAGTCAGTAAACCCAATGACTGGTGTAAGGCTGGTTCTGCCTGCCTGAGAATTCCCACTATTGGAAATTGTTCGACGCCGGAACAAATGGAAAATTGGAGTAAGGTATTTACAGAATGATGGTCCATGAGGTAGTTACTGTACTTAAGCAGCATGTCAAAGTGAACTGTTTCAATAAAAAGCCTTAAATGCGTGAGAAATAATAGTTTCAGCGTGAGAGCGTAAGATTGCATTCGCGTGCATGAGTTTCACGCTCGATGCGTGAGACGAGAGAGCTCTGTTATCAACATTGTCAAGGGAGGATGAGGAACCTTCTTCACTGAGACTTTATCAGAGACTTTAACAAGAATGATAAAAGAAGAAGTTCGAACCATTACCTTGTAAAACTACTTCTTTTATCAGTTTTATGAAATCCCTGATGACGTCTATGTTATCAGACAAAACCAGATGTAAAAATGTCTAATCCACGATCCGTACTTCAAAACAAACAAAATCCATAATCCATGCTGAAATATTGAAGAAATCCGTGATCCACTGAGCTTTTAAAATCCGCCAATCCGTAAAATATATCTTCAAAATCCGAAAACCGAGCAACGTTTTTTAGCCAAATCCGTCGATCCGCGAACCTATTCATCCCCCTCCATGAACTAAAAGGCGAAGTGGAGAATTTTAAAGCACGTGAAGATGTAGAGAACATACTCTCTTTTTTTATAAGAACGTCTAATTTTGGAGCTGTGGCTCAACGTTCTTATTTTTTTTGCGATTTGAGCCTGAAAAGGTTCTTAAGGTGTTCTTAAGTTACATGGTATAAACACGATCTCGCGCCAACCAACTGTTGGTAAATTTAGCTTCACAAAAAAGCATTGAACAATGAGGAGGCTCACAACGCAACATAAAGTCACCAGTTTTTGCAGCTAAAACACAGAAAAAGTTCATTTGTACATAATATACTACTCATTTAAAAAACACATGAGCAAAATAAAGATTTTCTTAACTGACCCTCAGCCTGCGCTTTGTTCTGAGCATGTTCTTTAAATGATTTGGTTAATCTCAGCCTCAACGTTCTTATAAAAAAGGTTCTTATAAAAAAAATTAAAAAGAGTGTACGGTCAGAGATCCAGAGTGAATTATCACGTTCTGCACATTCAACACCTGGACAAACCATAGCCTCTTTGGAGCATATGAAGTGTAATTAATCAACAAAGTCAACCATTCATTTTTCTTTAGGGTTGCAGGAAAAGTTGTGAGAGTTGCCAGGCTTAGAAATTATTTGGGTGAGGAAGCGGAGATGTCTCCCGCATCGGTTGATTCTGATTCTGCTTACAGTTCATCTCCACCCACCCCTCTCTTACATTACAACCAGGACCCAAGTTACAGCCCCTACGTTCAAGACATCGGACATGGTAAGCTTCTTGATGTTGCACATAAAAAAGGAGAGATTAGTTTAGTACTAATGTCATGACATTTTGGCTCCAGATGGTGAAAAAGTCTTAAGAAGTTTGTTGTCCGAATTGTGGTCATCCCATAAAGTTTAGTGACTTCCTGGTCATTGCTAGCTGCCCGGTCATCATTAAGAACAAGATTATCAATGTAATATCTTAAAATCATTGCCTCCAACTGATAAATTTCTTTTATGATATCTTTAGAGGATAGAAGAAGAGTACTTGAAAGTGGCTCACCTGGGCCATCAAGTGACCACCAAGACACCACCACGACAAGTCGTATAGGGTGTCGTAAAGGTTTAAGGGAGCGGGAAGAGCTCGTACAAGGTTAGTAAATTAACCACAGTTAGTGTAATGAATGTTAAAAAGTTAAAAAAAAAGCTTTTAAGTTTTGGGTATTCTGACATTTTTCGTAATAAAAATATAAACTAACTGAGCTTAAGTTTTCTTGACCTAATCACAGCTTGTTTTTCTACAATGGTGTTATTTCGTACTTTTCTCGAGTGTGAACCATTATTCTTCAGGTACATAATAATGAGGAAATGCGGTATCCTTTTGTTTTAGATAAAGTTCGGCGCCAAATGCGGAAAGGCATTTTTTTTTGTATTGTTTTTTTAACAACAACAACAACAATAATAATAATAATAATAATAATAATAATTTATTGACAACAAAGCTAACCATTAAAACCTATTTACAATAAATTTCGCTGAAGAAAAAAAAACTATTTGGTCAAAGCTCTATTTACTAATCATTTCATATGGGCTCCTGTTCTCAATGCATTCTAATAAAGTCCACATATCTACCGGCTGATTGGTTAAAAGACTTTTGGCAAATGATATGAGCTCATAGTAAAAACTCAACAGTCGCATTTGAGATTGTCTCTCGTTTAACGTCGTTGGAAACCGAATCTATGTATTGTCTTTTTTTCTTATAGAATCCTCAAAGAGGCAAACCACAAATCCATCAGCTCAACAACGAAGTAAGTGGTGGACTGGTATCAAGAGAGGTGAGTCCGCGGTGGTAAATCATGATTTTCTTTTATTTTGATATTCACTCCACGCAATTAGAATAGAGGCATCAATTATACGATTTTCGTTTCAGCGGCCGCAGACATAGATGAACCAGATCCCAAACCTCCAAAGAGAAAGAGAAACCGGGGACCTAAACCACGGATTCTTCACGACGGTACGTTTGCAGCAACCTGAAAAAAGGACATTGAACTCTTGAATCATGCTTCTCAACATTGTCAAGTGTGAAATAGTCAGTTCTTGGGTCTTCTGTCTCTTCGCACAGTGGTTACGAATGTTTTTCTTGCACCTTCTGCAGTGTGGAGCAGACGATTTCTTTAGACTTTACACTGATAACAAAGCTAACACCGATGAAGACCCAGGCCAGCGACAAAACTATCGGAAAATGTCAGCAAATCATTGACGTCAGCTATCGTCGGACGAACTTGTCACAGGCAGCCTAATCGTGGTG
>CAOKRL010000066.1:0-20000 GCA_948470475.1 Galaxea fascicularis
TATACTATCGAATTTGAGTTATTGTTGAGCGGACAACGGGACTGGTTGTTTGTCTTGTCTCCATGTCTATGCAACCCAAAGAAACACAAGCAAAGTGTTAAATAAAATGATGGGTTGTTTAATAAATAAGACTGGTCAGTGTTTTGAAACAACTGAGAAATTGTATCAAAAGCGGCTGGAAAAACACCAAATTTGTTTGTGCTCTGTTTGCATTAAGTCTGATAATCAACAAGGAAAATACCTGCCGCTTCTATTGCACTGAAAGTGACGTTTTTCCTTAGCGTGACACCTACAAATGAGCGTCACATAAGTTCCCTGTTAAGGTCACCAAAGTGCCCTATTCAAGTCGCCAAAGTTCCCTAATGTCACAAAAGTTCCCTAGTGACGTCGCTAAAGTTCCCTATGCACGTCACAAAACTTCCCTTAGTCACAAAAGTTCCCTATTTTCGTCACAAAAGTGCCCTTTCTTCTGTCTGTCTGTCTGTCTCACCTCTCTCTCTCTCTCTCTCTCTCTCTCTCTCTCTCTCTCTCTCTCTCTCTCTCTCTCTCTCTCTCTCTCTCTCTTTACCAAGTGCAGTCTTATGTCGAAAGGACGTCAGGGCATTTTGTTTTTTTCTACTACATACATATCCTTTATTTTAACACGATAGGGTTTAAAGCACATGGCCTGTGGGGTCGTGTGAAAATAATTACAGTATAAGACTATATTAAAATAGGGATAACATTACTTAGAAAACACAACTACCATGGTAAAAACTAAATAAGTTTCTAAAAGAGAATGTTAAGTGAGTTCACATAATTACATCCGAATAAATCGACTACAATAGTTAAGAGATAAAATATTTAATAGCATTTAAAATCTTGGTAGTGCCTGGGCAGCGACTGGACCGACTGTGCGTTAAATCGAGTTCCTTAAAATAAAAGTCCTTCTTCACTTTACGATAAAAATCAGTTAAGTGGCCGGTGAAATGGGTCGAGACAGCATTCCAGAGGATAGCGCCTCTATAGCTAATTGAATTTTTAAGAAACTGTGAGTTAAAACGCGGGACGACTATGTTATTACTCCTTCTGAAGTTATACGCAGTGCAAGGCGGTTTATTTACCAAGTATGAAAGAGCCGCACGTGCTTCACCTATAAACACACTATGAAGTAATTTAATTAATCGCAATTTATAATAGAAAGTTAAAGTGTTCCAATTCGAATGTCGGTATACTTCATCAGTTGGCATATCTCGAGGTAAATTATATATTATTCTAGCAGCACTTCGGTGAAGAGTTTCCAGGGAATGTAGAAGGTCTGTATTTGTACAGCCGCCCCAAACGACGAGTCCATATGTAACGGATGGCAGTATTATCTTAAAATACAGGTCCAATAGGGCGTTTCGGTTTAAAAACGAACTTCTTTTCAAGAGGTTCAATTTGTTAACAAAGTTCTTTTTTACATCCGTGAGATGATGTACCCAGTAAAGCCTGTCGTCGAGGGTAATTCCCAGAAGACGAGTGTGTTTCACCCACTCTATCCGTTCCTCCCCAATAGTCCCGAAATTAGAGGCCCAATGTGCGGTTTTCTCATCAAAAGCATTGCCTCGCACTTAGCCGAGTGAGGAGTTAAAGAGTTTTCTTGACACCAACTGTTCAGTTCAGATAAAGCTTTATTTAAAGAGGTAACTGTATCTACTGCCCTTTAAAGTAAAGCTTTCCTTCAACATAATTAAGTCTAAAGAGGAAACTGACGTCTCGCGAGATGAAGTGTCTGCCTCGTCTAATGTGATAATCCTTCTTATGCAGTTTTCAGCTAAACGACTGATGCGATTATGCGGGCGAATTACTGTTTACAGCCGAGGATATTGAGAGCTTAGCTTTCAGAGCCACCAAACGTAGGTGTCTGGATCATAGGCGGTGACAGAGAAAATGGTCTTGGATTTGAACCACACAAAAGACTGAAACTGACTTGATAAACGTTTTAAAGAATAGAAGGGCATAACAGGGCTTCGTTTGAATTCGATTGTCCGGGGCTTTCAAGTAAATGGCAGAGAATGTTTTTCCAAAGGTTACTTTGCTCTCGGCAAGGCCGAATCTTTTAAGAGCGATTTCGATAAAATTGAAATTTTACCGTCTACAGTATTTTTTAGGTCAGAGGTCATGTCGATTTCACGTTAAATTTCATAGCAAATAACGTGTACTCTTTTCTTTTCATTTTTCTTTCCTCGCCATATTATTCCCATAATAAGCTCAAATTCACGTCGTTTTATTGAATAACGAGGGTATTAATAAAGAAAGTTCTAAGACCCCTCGAATTTTTTTCGACTTAGTACAAGTACTTATATTTCAACAATAGCCAACTCTGGAATAGGTTAAATGAAACTAAATGGTTTTTCTCTTATGATAGGAAATCTAAAAATCAGCAGTTTCAGCATTTTTTTACATGTTGGGTTGAAAAACCACCCGATAACATGAAGACATTTCCGTGTCTGTTTCAGAAAGTTGTGCACCCCCAGCATCCCTACACCATACAAAGTTTCTTTTTCTTCGTGATTTTCATAAGCCTTTTGTTTAAGTTCTCTTCGACTGCAAAGGCTCAAATTTTGTTAGGGCCACTCTTTTCGAGATGCGCTTTCATGTAGCAGAAACAGTTTCGCCAATTGATAAATTGGTAAAACACTCGTTCCCGATCCTCTACTCGTTTCCAAAGTGGGCTACGCCATTGTCAACGACGATGATGGTAGTACCGTCAAGGGATGTCTCATATCATTAGTATGGATTGTATAAAGTCGTTGCTTTCTCTTGTAAAAGCTAGGTTTTTAAATAATCACCTGACTTTTATCGTTCATATTCAATAGGACCGTAGAATCTTTGTTTCTGTGCCAGAGGAGAATTGTACACTGAATACAAAAGGGGATATCATTTTTATAACATTTTATAACATTTATAATGCGCAAATTCCATAAAATGTTCAAATGCGCATAACAAGATTAAAAACGGAATAAAAAGGCTAAAAAGCTCAAATTACAATTGAGAGTAAACTTACAATGATTTAAAAAGCTAAAATTACAATTAGAAGTAAACTCATAACAATAAAAATAACTATAATAAAAATGCATGACAGAAAAGGTGAGTTTTTAGCTTGGCTTTAAAAACACTAACTGTGCTGGCGCATCTTATGTCAAATGGTAGCGCATTCCACAGTTTCGGTACAGTGCATGTAAAAGAACGGTCACCTAGGATAGCTTTTGATTCAAAACGTGGATAACTAAGTAAAAGTTTATCGCTAGAATTTCTAAGATTATATCTAGATGGGAGCTTAAGAGAAATGAGAGACTATAAATAAGCAGGCGCTAAAGAATTAAGAATCTTAAAAGTAATTAAAAGTATCTAATCGGTAACCAGTGTAACTCATAAATAAGAGGCGCTACATGGCAAACTAATTTCTGTTCTCCAAAAATCAGTCTGGCGCAAGCATTGTGTACTCGTTGCAGTTTATTTAACAAGTAGTCTGGCAGTCCAAAAACGAATGTCTCTGATGCAGTGTTCCATATTCCTCACCACAGCAAGTTGTTGAGCTCTATCGTTCGGACTAAATGAGATGTAAACTTGTGAATCATCAGCGTAACAGTGAATCATGGACAGATGATATTTAATTATCTCAAAAAGCTCACTCGTGTATAAACGTGAACAATAGTGGACCAAGACAGGAACCTTGAGGCACGCCGCATTATAATTTAAAAGGTTTAGATAGTGACTCATTAATCTTTATAGCCGCTGAGTTCCTCCAGACAAATAGGATGCAAACCAGGAGAGGGCGTTTCCCTGTATACCAAATTAGTACTCAAGTCGACGTAACATGGTGTCGTGATCAACTGTATGAAAGACAGCACTCAAGTCGAGCAGAATTAGCATTAACACATTGATTGTTCATGTTCAAGAGAATGTCATTCATAACTTTAAGCAGAGCAGTTTCTGTGCTGTGGTTCTGTCGATAAGCTGATCGGAACACTGCCCAGATTGTTACAATTCAAATGACGTTGTAGTTGCTTAGCAACAACAGTCTCAACTTGCTTTGAGATAAATGCCAAATTACTCACTGGTCTGAAGTTCTTAAAGACAGGGGGTAATCCACCCTTTTTCAGCAGCGGCTGCACTAGAACACACTTCCAGGTGCGCGGAAAATAACCAGAATCAAGCGAAAGATTAATTATTTTGGTGATCGTAGGCAGTAGCACATCGACGCACTCATTAAAAAGCTTGGTTGGAATACGAGGACAAGACTTCTTAGACGAAGCTGTGATTAGACCAAACACCTCTCATTCGGACAACAGATTAAATTCTAAAAAACAGGAAGCAGTGACAATACCAGTGGCGTTGATAGTATAAGCAGGAAAGCAGATCTGGTTTGCAATAACAGACCTGATATCAGCAATTTTTTGGGCGAAGAATTGTCCAAAATCATTAGCCAACTGATAATCATTAGTAGATCGTGGAAGACCAGAACCTTTCGATAAATTTAGCAGGGACTTGCTTGCTCTAAATGACCCCCTCTGGTTTGTGCTGTTCTCAATTAAAGTTTCTATAATAGTCGCTACGAGCCTTGTTACTCAGAAACGTCACACGATTTCTCATAGTACGGTAAGACAGTAAATCGATGTGTGCTTTAGAAGCTCTCCATTTCCTTTCAGCTTTCCTCCTTTGTCGTTTAGCCAATAAAATTTCGTCATTCATCCATGGAACACATGGTCGAATAGTAGTACTCTTATGCTCAACGGGAGCGTGACGATCCAGTAGGGAACGCAATTAATGTATTGTCAAATAAGGCAGCAAGCTCATCAGGATCATCAGTATTCATTTGGAAAAGTTAATTAGCTGTCACAAATTTCATCTACAAATGCATCCATATCAATTGATCGCAGCTTCCTAAATGTGACACGGCCAACTTTGAGAGGTGGTCGAGCTGTTTTCAATTTAAATAGTAGTGCTAGATGGTCTGAAAATAAGATGTCAGGCGTGGGTCGACCGAAAATAAGGTTGTCTGACTTTTGTGTAATTACCAGATCTAGTGTATGGCCATGTTCATGCGTTGGTTGCGCTACATGTTGGGTTAAAGACATTGACTCCAGTGACGGTGTAAAAGCAAAGAAAAAGAGAGAAGATTTTGCGGTAATACGCTCACGTTCTCGAGAAAACCTAAAATTTGGTCATTCCACGTTGTTGTTTTGCAGAGGACGGCAAATAAATGTAACAAAATGTAAAACGCACGTGCAGAGTGTTGTTTTGGCTCATTAATCCCATTGTTTTGTGGCGTTCTCTTTGCCACCGTCGTCATCGTTGCTGAAGCTCCCTAATGGCTTCGATGTTGAACGGCTCGATGATTTGTTGTAAAGGACGTGATGGGTGGACCAGGGTTCAGGCTGATATCGCCACCAGTTGTTAAGCGAAGGCGCGTAAGGTTGAAGGTAGAAACAGAGTTCGGAGTATAACATATTCGTGAAGTAAAGTAGCAATGCGATCGTGTCGAAGATGAAAATCCAATATAACGGGTCCGATGCATCGACGACAGGCAACTTGCACGATATAAATCTCCTTCATCAGTGATCTTCGTAACTCCAGAAATATCAATGCCATAAGATGAACAGAAAACAAACGTATTTAGATACAGTGAAGAGCAACTTAAACAACAAAACAGAAATAAATTAAAAACTATGGCGGAGCAGATAAGATTATGACCGACCGCCATTGCGCCTCTGACCCATCAAAAAAAAAAGATTATTATAAACAAAAAATTACTTAAAAAAATGATAGTTAACACTACAAGATGCTTTTTTTTATAGGCGCTTGGATAACAATCAGCTGAAGGAGTTGCCACCTGGAGTTTTTGATCAGAATAAGGACCTGTATGAGTTGTGAGTTGGGCTTTTTACGAAGTACAAAATGAACACATAGTACGTAGGGTTTACTTTAGCATAGAGGTGATTCACGTGAAGTTGAAATTTAATTATGTCCCGATGATATTTGAAGTCTGTTCAGTGTAACATTTTCTTGAGCACCATGGCAACAAATTCGCAATATTTCTGTGTGAACAATATTCAGACTTTGAAAATTTCTTTTAACCTGCAGTCCTATGCATAACTAGACACAAAGTGAATTTCAGTACAAACAAAGTAAAAAGCGTACACAGTCGCGTATTCCAAAACCCTTCAAAGGAAGCCTTTTTACTTTCGCTGAGCTAAGAAGCTCCGCTCGTAATTGAAAAATTAGTTGGTTGCCGTCAATAAACGAGAGTTTGTCCTGACGCCAGTGTTCACATTTTGCCTCATTAGCATAAATTAAACAACAAGCTATCAAAAAGCGAACACATAAACTAAAAGTCCGCGCCACTTTTGATAACTGGTGTGAAAAGGTCGTTATGTTGAATACTACATGGTGGAGAAAGTAGCTTTCTAAAAATGTGAATTGTACAAGGAATTGTATGACTATCTGGCAAGTCACCCAGCCAAGCATTACTTGTAAAATCTTAAGATTTTTAACGTGTATTTCTCTATCAACGTTTGACCCTCAAATTTTTGGTGTGGGTACGAACTCAATTTATTTCTAGCTTGTTTCGTGGTTTATTATATCTCTCAGTTAGTACGCACGCTGTGATTGGTCGATTTTGCGGGCCGTACTTTACTGTGCGGCCCGCTAAATTTGAAAGTTTTTTTTTCTCGTGCGACCGACTAACCTCAAACATATAATAAATATCTTACTAACCTTGTTTTCTCGGTCCGTACTGTAAGTTACAGATCCTCGTTTTTTCCCGTTGATTTATGGCCCGTGCGCTTCGCGCTGGGGCCATAAGCGAACGGGAAAAAACTCGCTCCGTAAGTTACAGTACGGACCTCGAACTCGGTTAGTACATGTAAGAGGTATTTATACTAATGTATGCTAGTGAAGTGAACCATGGCGCTCGTTTAACTTGGTTGGCATAGAGGATAACATCGGCCGAAAACAGATTGGACACCTCAACATAACACTGATCCGTTTTCAGGAATTCTTCTATTCTTGCTTGTTTTAAACGTTTGACAAGAAAACAAGTAAAAGGTACTGAGTACTGGTTGTATCGAACTCGGGCTGGATATTCATTAGTCTGTATACCTGTCCAATGCTTACGAAGATTCGCTGCCAAAGCAAATATTTTTAACGTACTTTCATATCGTTGGCGACTACAATATTTCGAAAACACCTATAATGCCTAATCACTGCAGACCAGAGCCATACTGGCGCTCTCTTCTTTTGGTTACAATCTAACAAATGAAGTTCTTCTATTCTAACCTGACCTACTTTTAGTCTACTACATTACATACTACATAACCTTGTTCGAGTATTTTGTGGTGTGTGCAAACTGCTTTCAGCCACATGATGTTATTACTAACCATTAACTTGAAGTGGTCTGTCACTGGGAACATTTCCTTAAAACGAAAGAAAAAAAAATGAAGATTTGGGAATACAGGTGTAACATCGAAACCTACAGAGAGCAATAACAGGGCTTCATCTTTAGCCCTCAACGTAGTGTATTTTCAAAGAAAATAAGTTCAACAGCGCTCAGCTTCTCACTTTCTTCGCGATTAAGACTGTCATGTGTTTTATACTACTGTCTTAACCATAGATGACAAAAATGAACTTGAACTGGCAAAATACCACCACTGCAACAAATTAAAACAGAAATTAATGTGTCATGTTTTATTCATGTTATTTTTTCAGAAAGTTGAATGACAACCATTTGAAGTTTTTACCTGAGGGTATTTTTGATTTTAACTTCAGACTGCTTGTACTGTAAGTATAAAACTATCAATTAAGTATGCTGTACAATGAACTAAATTTAAAAGGCAACTATCCAAGTTTTAGGTCTTAAGTCATTCATCACCTTAATGTCTTGTATCTTATTTTTTTTCCTTTGTTTTTGTATGAAATTAGAAACTTGGGAAACAACGAGCTGAGAAACTTAACTTGGAGCGTTTTTACCAAGAACACAGACCTGAGAAGTCTGTAAGCAGGACGTCCTTTATTTAAGACAACATTTTATGCTTGTTACTTTGGTTATATTCTTATTGTTGTTTTTAAGATCGGAGAGGTAAAAAAAGAGCAAAACGCAAACAACGGTTATAAACATTTGCTTGACAATTAAGCACTTCTCTTAAAAACGTAACGTTTCGTACGTTACAACATACACCTTCAGAAGTGATCGTTATTTCTTTTTTTTTTAATTTAAATTTAAATGTAAGAAGTAAAAGACTGGGAAGTTGTATATACAGAATGACAACATACGTCTCACTGAGTAGTGAAAAATTAACAAATCTAATAAAGATAAAGTTTCTTACTGCCAACGTTTTCGTTTAGGGCAAGCTGAAGCCCAGCGCACGCGACTCCTATTTATTCCGGAAATTCTTATTTTCGACATAAACACAAATGCCTTATCATAGCCCTACTTAATTATATGCTACTTGTCATTTCGCTTGGTCAGAAACTTGAATGATAACCAGCTGGAGATCTTGACTGAAGACGTCTTTCGCAAGAATACGTTACTTGGAAAACCGTAAGCTGGAGGCTTGTTCACTTGCTTTGTTTAAATTTTAGAAACAGAATACAGGTGTTTTTCGGGCCCTTAATGGCTGCACCTGTGCTCTAGATCTGTAGCTAACGAATAATTAGCGGGAACTAAACTGATGACTTACAAGATTATACTTTAATTGTTAGAGTACGTTGGGAAAATATGCTTCCCGATTTCAAGGCTAGATATCAGAAAAGCGACATGCCACCTGAATATTTTGATGACAAAGCTGATCTTTGGGGCTTGTAAGTATGTTATTCTCTAAAACTACTTTAATCCTACTGGGTTAACAGTTAACTTGTGACAATAGAGATGCGCTCATCTCTGCAAGGTGTCCCTCCATTTATTTCAATCTTATTTCATTCGTTGGTTCGTTTTTTGTTTGTTTGTTCATTTATTCATTTATTTATTTCGATTTATCCATTTAGTTTATTGCAAAGTGACCTAAAAGCATGAACATTACAATAGCAAGAGCATCGGTTAAACTCCAATCGCAAATGATCACCAAAGTTCATGGTATTCTGCATGACTGATTCTAAATCAACGGAAGCTGTCGGGCAGCAAATTCAATTTGCTCCCGCTTAAAATGCTGAACTAGGAAATAGATGTTTGTTATTTAAAAGGACGTTATAACGAAGACGAAACCTCTATTCTTGCAAATATGATTCAATTGAAACCGGAATGAAAGCATTTACTTCAAAATTTTCAGCTGCCAATTAGAGAATGTGCAAATGTGATAGTAAAGGAGGCGTGTATCTGGACTTTATACCAGTTTTACGCCCAGTTAAAGCTTCAGTAAAGAAGTCTCTTTACTCTGGCTTTACATTGTACTGTGAAGGTATCGTCATGCTCGACCTTACGTCACCGTGATAAAGGTGGCGTAAAGTTGTGAAAACCGATTCTTTACACAAGCTTTACGCTGACCAATATGCCAACTTAGTGGGGGCGGGGGACAGGGGGGGTCAGAACCTCCCGCCTCCCGTACCCTGCTCTCCCGCTTCCCGTACCTTTATCTCCCGCCTCCCGCCCTTTTCCGTGCTGCTCCCGTCCCCTGTAAATTGGCAGAGTCGAAACACATCCTAGTCATTTAGCTTCACAATTCTCAAGCATTTCCTTTGTTTTTAAATAATTTAACAAGTTTACCACTGCCATATGTTTCAATTGAAATTTGGACTTGTCTAAAACAAAAAACTGGGTCGTAAAACGAACGACTCCACACTCTCCAGCGCGCTCATTAAAGCAGCATTCAGCTGCGGCATTTCTAGACCACGCGGTGAAATCTTTGGTTCGTTCTGACTCACGGTCGTAAGGAGCAAGCTCCCAAGAAGGTCTTCCATGTACTGACCTTTCACTGCCGCACCGAAAAATACTGACAGCTAATAAAATTGTCTTCGACGACATTGATTTGAGATCGCCTACTCGCCTCACCTTTTTGCAATTTGACAGCTTAGTACAGCTTTATACGTGACACATGTCCACTCATGCCGCTTGACATTTCATGACCTATGACGTAACCACTGTAAACGGGTTTACTATTTCACCGGAAGTAAGCCTGTTTTTCAGCCCAAGCGCAAATTTTCGTTTGCTCGTTTTCTCAGAAGTCTCAGAAGTGACCGAGAAGACGTTAAATGCAAGTCAAATATATTTTGGTTCTTGTTTTTGAAAGTATTGTAATATATTATTAAATTAAAAAAATAGCGTTTCACATTTCTCTCCCGCTTCCCGCCCTTTCCTCTCCCGCCTCCCGTACCCCTCCCGACCCCTATTCTCCCGGGCTCCCGCCCCCCTGTACCCCCCCCCCCACAACTTAAACTTAGTGTTTCATACTGTTCCTCTTCTGACGAACTGTGAAGAGGGGTAATGAGAAATGAGAAAACGAAGGCAATCTTTGCATTGTATCTAGGAGAGCAGAATTTTACAAAGACATCTAGCTTGTTATGTCAGTTTGTTCTACTATATGCTATCAAAGCTAAACTTTAAGTGAACCATAAACTACATTGTGAATACATGGGGCTGTTTCCGGTTCTTTCTTAAAGTGGAGGCGTAGACGTCATGGTTTTTGGATCCCAAGAGGCTTCGTGTTGCCCAGGGACGTTTTCTTTTTCTCTTTTTTTTTCTACATTTGAGATAATTGAAGTGATGTGTTTCTCGGTAGGTTCTTGTCTAACAACAAGCTGAAGAACTTGCCTGAACGAATATTTCAAAACAATAAAGATTTGACGATTCTGTAAGTCTGATTCTTTGCTTCATTCTCAGCTTTTAATAAAAACAAACTTTCGGGACCAAAAAGTGGTTTTGATGAAGTGACAACTCCGTCGAAATGGCACTCGCAAGCGCTCTGATAATGCAAACTCTAGTAAGCTGCGTATTAAGGTCACCAATACATCATACATTTTGCACCTCATAAGTTTGTTTGTTGTTACCTGGATGTAATTTATACAGTCATTACCAAGTGACGATGGACTAGGTTTCATTTTAGTCAATATGTTTTACATTGTATAAAGTATCGTATGTTTCATCATAATCAACATCTTAGCGAAATTTAATAGGTGGCTGGAAAGCAACGGGCTCCAAGAGTTACCGCCTGGGATATTTGACAACAACAAGGAACTGCACTCGCTGTAAGTGAACATTGCCATTGCATTGAAAAGAAAAAAAAAGGAGTTTTTTTATGCACTATCAATGCAACTCAGTGAGTGTAAAACCTGAAGCGGTCTATGAAAGTTCGTGTCACTCGGGGTGAAATTATTTGTTTTTATAAATGCATGGCAAATTTCATGCCGTTTGGTTGCAAAATTTGTTCTCCATGGTAGCGTCAGCTTCAATGACGCCTCAAATGTCACATCATTATGTTTACTGCTGCGTTCAAAGTCAAAGCCCATAATAGAACGTAACCACGCAGAAACAGAATATTTGAAGCGCATTGCCGTCGGTATTTCTCACGTCGTGCACGTTATTTACATAAATACAAACTGATGCGTATCATGTCCACTGCCACCTAAATCATCTTTCACATTCCTTGCACTTCGTGTCTTTCGTTTTTGTCCTCTGGGCTACGCTATGAATATAAATTTTGATATTTCGAAAGTGACCTATTGGTCTGGGCCCGGTTGTTCAAAAGCCGATTAACATAATCCAGGATTAGCGTAAACTTTGGTTGCAGTTTTGAACTATTGAATGAAAGTTGTTTTCGCTCCTTTTTGTTTTTCAGGATTGACTTTTCCTAATCTAAAATTTTGCAGAATATCGGCATTGAACAATGTTTGGGGACAGAGAAATAAGCTCCTTGATTAATTTTTAATCCTGGATAAGCGTTAATCGGCTTTCGAACAACCGGGCCCAGGGCTCTAGGGTCCGCCCCGTCTACAACCACAAATGGTCAGGCAGGCAGTGAAAGTATACTCTTAAGCTTAAACGATCAAAAGAAAACTTATTGATGAAGGCAAATCAACATTTGACGAAAACAGTTATGTACATGAATAATGTCATGCTGTAACATTTCTTTACGTCTTTAGTCAACGGTGATAATGAGACAACCTCGTTCCCAGGCTCTCTCTCTTCTGCCTCCCTTGTCGTTGGGAGAAAGACCCTGGTTGCGGCTGGTCACGTTACCACCCAGATTCTGGGTGGTAAAAAGATCTGTTGCGTGGGAAGGGTGGCAGAGTGTTTTGTTTGTTGCTGTGACAAACTTTGTGGGTTTCAAATCCTTAAGTAGTAGTTGAAAACTACCTGCTTTATCGGGGTTCGAAGTAGAGTTTTGCCGATGAAGAATGCTGCATTATTTCTGTCTTCTCTAAAATATAGAAGACTTTCGTTCACAAAGGTATTCAGCAGCCGAATGGAGCACAAACTTTTCGACGGTTGGCACATGTAAAACGTCATGTACCGAATCGAAGTGAAACCAGTGGATCATTCTCTTGAATCTTTGAATTCGGAGGTAATTTATTTTCTTCTTTGTACGGTATTTTGGATGTTAAAAAGTATTTCTGTGACACAGCCGATTAGCCGAGTATTCTGACTTGCCTTTGATTTACACTGATTTACAGCATACAAATGATTTGCAGTTTTGTTGACATAATTTCCTCTGCATCAGGCTTATGTAAGTTTATATTTAGACCGTTCACCTTTAGACAGTTTAGATTTAGAATTATATTTTGCAAAATGGTAAATAAAACATCGTTTTGGGTAGCGAACAATATTCTGTGAGGTTAATTCAGGCAACATGAAACAGCGAAAGTTACAGTTTTACTTCTTAGTATTAAAATCGGCCGGCTGGAATTGAAATCAGAGTGACACTTCAATATATTTCGTTTGACCTGTTTGAAGCTTAGAATATTCAAAGCTGTATTTGCCCGTGTGTTGTTGGATATATCAATGACTGGCGATCAGTGATCGCCTTTCTTTCGCTTCAGTTGAGATTGACAAAAATTATTTGATGACTCTACCCCAGAGGAAAAGTTTGTGTCACAGGTAGTAACGTGACCAGCTGCAACCAGGGTCTTTCTCCCAATGACAAGGGAGGCAGAGGAGAGAGAGCCTGGGAACAAGGTTGATAATGAGATTGCAGAGAACTTTCATCGTAAACTTGAACTTTTATTATTCTAACCAAATAAGAAATAATTTGGTGATAACCAGGTAACAAATAGCTGATGACAAATTTAGAACTTAACTTTTATTGTAAAAACCGAACTTTTCTTATTTTCACCAGGTAACAATAGTAAGTTTCCAGTGAATTTTTAAAAACAACACAACGTTTTTTAAAAACATGTTACGGCAGAATCTTCTGTCATCCTCAGTAAAACCCGTCTCAAAGTACAGAGTTGAGTATATAGAGTGCGAAATAATTGCTATTACTATAAGAACGAAAAGAAAGATGGCAATGTAAAACATGTAAAACATTTCAAAGAAAGTTTTAAATTAACATGATAAATTTGATGATTTAGTGTAGGTTTCATTTTCCAATGAATGCTGTCACGCGTTGCTGTTGTGGTTCCGTTTAAATAGCTTGATTATATTCGGAAGAAATTGGACAGTTCGTGATGTCTTTGTCGCTTTCTACAATTAAAGCTGGTACAATCTTTATTTTTGGAAAAAGTGTAGCAGAAAAAAAAAAAAAAGGAAGAAAAGAAAACCGAAAAAAAAGTCAAAAATAAAACCGGAATACTACAAATGAACCTAAACCGGTTATGCCACTGATCCTAAAAAAAAGCCAGGGTATAAAAAGAAGAGCGATCTGTTTTGTTTTGAGAAGCCCGCTGACGGCAGGTTAAAAGTTAAACAAACGATTCTGCTGTCTGACTTAACTTTCAGAGTGCTAGTGAATAAATGTATTTGCACAAGGAATGTGGTTCGGCTGTGAAGAAGAATACGTTTTCCTGGACCCGGGACAGTTTATCTTCCACCCACCACACGTGACAACTAGATACTCTAGAGATTGCATGATAACCAGTCAAAAGTGGGGGTCGAGATTCCTTCGCCTCAAATAGGATCAATAAAGCCAAAGCACCCACCTTCAATATAATATAGTTTGTACATTACTAATAATCTGAGGTAGTATCGCATAAATAAGATAAAACTCTCACTGTCATTCTTTAACGATCGAAGGGAAGGTAGTATCGCATAAATAAGATAAAACTCTCACTGTCATTCTTTAACGATCGAAGGGAAGGTATTTAACGTGGAAAATGAGAAGCCTATCAACTGATATTCCATGACATGAGACTGGAACAGATTTGTTTCGCTTTGTTTCTACCCTGCGAAAACAAAGCCTTTCATTAAGAGTTTAATATGTTCCATGCAAATGTAAAACAAATCATTGAAAAATAATTAAGTAACACCGAATGAATGTCTTCAGTTGCAATTTTGAAGTGACATTGGACTTCTTTAAACTGCCTGAAAAATCTCGGAGGCTCAACAAATCACCGAGAATAACGAAGAAAAATCCGTACCAAAGGAAGCCAAAGAAAACGAAGCTATAAATGCGATAGCTAATTCAACGCTTTTTTTCGAACCTATTCCTCGCATTTTGACCTTCTCATAAGCTGAAATAGCCACATTTAATTAAAGACAGCATGGTTTCGGAAAATACAAAGAAAAACACGGAAAACAGCCAGACCTAGATACCAGTCAAAGCAAGGAGTACCCAGCTTTTGAAGCACTTCTTCGTAGAAATACGACGATCGACGAAAGCAAACAAAGCAAACTATATGAGTCCGGCACTCTACAATAAACTTACCGAAAAAGTTAGGTACTGAGTTTAAAAACGTTACCACCATTCTTTCCATAAAATAAAAATATTTGAAAAAAAAAAAAGGTATCAGAAACAAGCCAGGTGCAGCTCAACAAATCGAAGCAGACAAAATTGAGAATGATGGCATCTTTTGTTTGGTTGAGTAATGTCACCCACCTTGAAATGCAAGGATTGAAGAACAATACTCGGACCGCCAGCTGAGCGATTTTACTGTCACTGAACAGTATAGATCGTTTTCACGTGACGTCGTCACTTTTTAAAATCCAAAAGTAAAGAACCACGAAAGTTTTTATCCTCATCAGGCATAAGAGGCAATAAATTTATATCTGATTACACTTTTACAGCTCAATGGTGTGCTTCGTTTGGAAACTAGAGCATTTTGAATTTCGGGGTTATGGCGGTGCGTGACACAAGGCTACGATCGAGTTGATTTGGAGCTTTTTTAGACGTTAAAGCATTAGGAAAAGTGCTTGTGGAAATACCTGTTTGTTCAGTACTGATGATCAGTCGCCCAGATAGCAAAAGTAAGTTCCAGTTGTTGACACTATTTTCCGGCCGCCATATTGGTGCACAACAGATGTGCACCAAGATGGCGTTTTCCTACTGGGCTCTGCAAATTTCTGCGAAACATTTCGACGAATATCTGACGTTTGGTGGAGGGCAAAGGCCGAAAAACCTGGAGAAGGGTCTTCTTTATTTATCGTCTATAACATCACAAATTCTTGACTTTTTCCACTGGCTGGTTTTCGATTAATTTTTTTACCACAACTGCCAGTAATCTCGCAATCTGATTGGCTAATTTGCCGTTGTGGATGAGAGTCTAGAGACTTTAAGCACCGACAACGGGAACGGCGACGGCGACGGGAGAGGCCACTGGGGAAACCCAATTCATCTAATGCGCATGTCTATCTTGACGTTGCCGTCACGTCGCAACGTGAGAAGTAGGATTTTGCCGTCGTGTGAAAACGTGAGTCTGAAAATCCCATTTTCCTAGGCTTTTTTTCGAAAATCTTTGTATTTGATAACGCAGTAACCTTAATTAGAGCCTGAAGGTTGCTTACAGGTATTCTTGTTTGCAGACATCGAGGAATTAAGCTCTATTTTGCCTGCTGTAGAGCGAAATATATAAATCAAGGCTGAAGCGAAATGATCGGGCTGCTTTGTATGAAATTCCCTGTCGCCTTCATCCGTTTCTAAAGGTAAAGGACGTCAGATCTTATTTTCACAACTTAGGTTTTATTCAGTACGCAGATAAAGTACGCAGTTATCACTTCATGGGAATAATTTGACAAGAAAATTCAGTACTTTAATGTGTATGTTCACTGTTTGGGCCGAGTTCCGAAGCAACAACAGCGTCAAATTGGGACTTTATTTCATTTTATTCTGATCTTTCTCTTCTTGTATTCTGACTTAAAAATTAATAAACTGATATACCTCAGCAAGGAATGGCATATTTTGTTTATGGAAACGAAATTCCGACAGACTCTCGTTTTCTTTTCATCGAAGCCGAACCACTAGCACTGATAAAAATTGTTGTCAGGATTTGATCACTTATTTATCTCATAACAGTAAAAATTCTTCGTTATCTATCACTCGCCTTCGTAATGACTAATTAGTCATTACGAAGGCTTTTCATTATAATGAAAAGGTGATTTCTGGCCGCCTTTAAAGAAGGCAACGATGAAATGGAAGCTAATCGGCAACCTAGAAAAGTTGCCGTCGCCGCTGTGGTTTTGGCAAGTGCTTAATGTTTACAATTTCGCCTTTCAACCGCGTTGTCTCCCCAGTCTTTCCCTCGGTATCCACGTTGCCGTTGCCGTTGCCGGTGCTTAAAACGGACCTTTAGCAAAGAGGACGAGAACGTGAACGTCGACGTCTATATCAGTTAGGGCACTGGGTCGAGACCTTCGTTCACTGCGGGAAAAATAAAAGCTTTAGCGGGTTAAGACGTGATGAACGAAGACTGAAACAAAATTGAGAATAATCACTAACTCTTTCGAAAATGGTTTCTTTTAGAGCAGTGGTTTACGCAGAATCCAGCAAAATTATCAAGCCTTCTTTGCGTACAAATGTCGGGAAAGATTACCAAGCGAAACTGGATCGGGCGAGAAATTTACGTTGTTTACGAAAGAAGCTAACCAGTAAGTGCGAGAACTACATTGCCAGAAATTTAGGACAAGATGGCGGCGGCGCCTGCGCACTAAGGCCAGAATGGCGGCAAACTCATGTAAAGAAATGTATGGAGATATGAAATTATTTTCACATATATAAATAATTGAATTGCGGTTCGTCATATCACGATTCGATACATGTTCAGTAGTGTACAAGCTTCGCATTTGACTTATCAACGGCTACTTAGATAGATGATTACTTACTTCCCGACGCCTTGACCAATCCATCACACATTGATGCTCCATTCTCCATACATTGCTTTAAAATCGTAGCGAAGTCATGCCACAAACTCGTCCACTGGCAAGCAAACCCGTTCACAATGTGAATCATCACGACTCGATATAACTTCTACGATGTTTAAACGATCTAATTCTGCCGAAAAATGCATGAATTGCCTACGGCAAAATACTTCCAAGGACGTCCTTATCTTTCTCATTTTTCGTCTGTAGCACAGCAAGCGGACGCCATATTTATGTATGAAAGAAAGCTACAAACTCGAAGCTTTCCCTGCACGAGCCGCCATTTTCTTTGTTGATCAACACTGGTGTTTCATGGGATATAAACTGGGTTACAGTGCCCCAGCAACCTAGATTTGGTTTGAATGGAAGTAAATGCGCGCGAAAATCGAACACAGCTTAATTTATAAAGGCTATCACACTAATATTTAAACCAAAAAAAATGTCGGACATTGTCGAGAATTACTTTGCACCAAGTAAAATATCTACAGAGCTTAGATTGTGCAATATATCGTATGAAACAGCGTCTTTCCCACTTGTTTCAGCGTTTATTCCTTTGCGTTATACAGTATACCGCTGGTAGTTGTTAGCGGGCTCGAAATGTCCGCGATTTCTGGCGATGTTTATGCCAGCATCAAACCCCAGCTAAATTTTATTACAAGATTGCTTTACAAAAGTCAGATCTTCATGCGAAAATGGCATCAGGACGAGACGGATAACAATACACACTATTCACATGCAAATAAGTGGCCGGGTATTCTGAAGTTTAGCCGACAGCGATAAGATAGTAAACAATAATTGAGTGATTGTGATCTTTTAGTTTACCGCATGTTTTTGTTTTCAAATGTAGAGACATTTAGAATACAACGGAAACTGCAATTCTAAGAAACGAAAGCCCAGAAAAAATGCAAAGAACTTGTCTTGTTCACGTTCAAGAGAAGACTTGCCTTGTTCCATCTTTTCGTGGTAAGGATCCAAGACCGTAAGGGAAGATCTGCAAAGCGATAAAAAACTGAGTTTATTTTCATTGCAACTCGCAGAAACAAGTCTTGGTTCTTCTAAAATCTTTCAAGAAGCCAAACGTCTTAAGAAATCCACATACTGTCCGAGGAAAGTAACAAAACATGTGAAAACATTACAGAAAATACTCACGTTCACCGCACGACGTGAAATGCCCCGAAATGGCGTTCTGCACGACATGTGGACGACGAGTTGTAGACATGCAGGCATGCGCAGTACTTTCGAATGTCGATTTCTTGACTTCCGGTCGTCGACGTTCACGTTCTCGTCGACTTTGCTAAAGGTCGGTAAAGTCTCTTCTAGACAACGCTGCACGCGTCAAACTTGTCACGCAATGCCTTTTTGGTCTGTCGCGCTCTGAAATAAACATTTCTTTGACGCCGATATTGTGGTGAAAAACAAATCGAATATGGTTTAGCGGTGTCTGTACTCTTATCGGCAACGATATGCGTCATCACAGTGGTCAAAATGTTGTCGACTCGCGAGGCGCAGCCGAGTGAGTCCACAAATAGTCAAACGCCAACGTTCCTTCACGCCACATTATGTCCATCTCGGGCCATGCTAACAAGCAAAGCATATCAAGTTATAACTCAAGACCATCTGTAAAACAGTTGAAGAACTGCCCCGACATCCTCTCAAATGCTCTAGTTAGTAAAGAAGCGAGTTCAGCAGTTGTTCATGTTCCAGTGACGGGACGGCAGCTTCGAGTTCGATTTCGTGCTCTGCTTCAAACTCCGGTGCTTTGGCCTTCCCAAATGGCTTCTCCATGGCTGCACCATTGCAAATGCCAATGTGTAAGTTGTTCGAAACTTGCATTTTCCTGAACGAACGTTAAACTTTTATATGGTCGCTTCGCTGGATTCAGATCTTGTGGTAGCTTTTCGTTGTTATAATAGCCAATCAGAAACGCTCATTTTGGGGAATAGACCAATCAGATTGCGAGAAAGTTATAGAGAACGCTTGCTCTTTCTTTGTGTCACGATCTTGGTCACGCTCTGAAAAAAAACATTTTCTTAGACGTTGATATTGTGGTAAAAAACAAATCGAATGTGGTTTAGCGTTGTCTGTACTCTTATCGACAACGGGTATGCGTCATCACAGTGGTCAAAATTTGTTGTGGACTCACTCGGCTGCGCCTCGTGAGTCCACAACATTTTGACCACTGTGATGACGCATACCCGTTGTCGATAAGAGTACAGACAACGCTAAACCACATTCGATTTGTTAAATTTATTGCGTGACAGTGAAAACGATCTATATGGAGTACAACAAACGACAAAAGGAAGGGCAATGAAACGGACAAAAAAGTTTAACAATAAAATCTGGAAACCAGACGGAGGAGAGCGAGACTCTTACCGAGCGTTTTTTAGACTACGCTGGCCGTCATCAGTAAAACTACGTCCCCGGGAAACTTTTAACACCGCCTGCGACAAAGCAACTCCAGTTGATAGAAATATGCTTGAAAATCTTATGAAGAGTATTGCTTTAACTGCCTTCCTTCAAGGTATGTTTTTATTACAAATTCCAGTGACCGCAAACTCGGCAACTTGGTGAGCACTTTTATCTAGAACTGAAAACACGTAAGTCCTTGATCCTTTTGTTGTCGTTGCTGTAGGAAAAGGGTTTCAACGCTTTGCATTTGTCGTTTGTGTCTCTGCTACTGTTCCATTCATAGCTTTCAACACATCCTGGTATTGCCGGTGCTGTTTTTGCTGTCTCTGCTGTTCCATAATCATTCCGTAGT
>CAOKRL010000067.1:0-25660 GCA_948470475.1 Galaxea fascicularis
TTCTCAGTTTGCGATGACCAGGGCTGGACGTACCACGCTTTCATGGAAGTATGCGACAAAGTGTTTGCTGGCATCCCAAGACAAACTATCAAATCACGCATGCGAAACTTGGGATTGGCTCTTGTCCAATGCCCTAGCGACATTCAGGACTGTATTAGAAGATCGAGGCCTCAATTAGCTAGTTTTAGGGTAATTTCACTCATATCTAAACGAGACTTGAGCGTTCTCCAAGCTTATCACGAATCTCGCATGCAAAATGAAAGGAAGCTAAGAATGCGCGTTGGCGCCGGCGTTAGCGCTTTTTCTGTGGTCGAGAGGGGTTTCAGTCGAGAGACGGCGAGCTACGGTTCGCCAGCTGCATCGTTCGGCAGCGCCGTTAATCAAATGAGTCCAGTGGCAACAGCTTCCAATTTCTCCATTGACCATATCTTGGGAAACACTGCCAGCCCCGCAGAACGGTCCGTTATGCACGAGCCCGCGACCAGCGAAGACAGCTCCGGCGAAGATGACGATGGCGGTGACGATGAAGATGACGACTGGCAGTCACTGGAAGAAGATTCTTCCACCTCTGAAAGTTCCGATGCATCGAATGACCATGACGGCTCTCAACACGATGATCCCGGAATCGTTCGGTTGCTAAAGAAACGAAATGTCGACATTTCTTCCTTCAAGGATGTCATAGCTTCGCTTAGTGAGATGAAAGACTTCTATCTTGCCGAGTTCAATCACAAAAGACGGTCACCGAAAATGTCAGAAAGCTCGTGGCAGAAACACTTGGAAAGGGTAATCATGTACCTGGCTTACTGCGCCACTAGCCTAAATCTTGAACCCGCCTTGTCCCTGGTCGACGATTTGCCGTCGGTGGAGGGATTCGTAAATCACATCAAGCAAAAACGGCGCGTTCAGAACTCCACGGCCGCCGCATATGTGCAAAGTTTGCTAGTCGCTGCAAAGTTCATTCATGCAGGAGACAGTGGTAAAGATTACGCGCAAGTGGCAAGCGTCTCAGATCTTCGCTCGCTGCAGAGCCAGCTGAATAGGTCACAACGTCGCATGAGCAAGAACCCATCCGTCAAACTGCTATGGCCGCAATTTCAGGAAGTCATTCGAACCCTCCACTGTAAGTACGAGGAGACCAGTGGAGTCGACAGTGCTCGTGTACACATGAATTTCACGATGCTGCTTCTTTTCGCTGTGAATCCTGGCCGATCCAGAGAGCTGTGGACCCTTCGACTTTCTAAGGAAGCATTGCATGAGCGCGAAATTGACAAACTGATCAAGGGTTTTCCAGAAGGAGAGAACACAATCATCTTCTCCAGCGAGGGTCCCGTCTGGCTGATAGAACGTGATTACAAAACCGCGGCAAAATACGGTCCTGTTGTTGTGAGATTTGACACTGGGGAATATCAGTTTGTGAACTATCACCTTAAGCGCTACAAGGAGGTCTCCAGACCGCGTCTTCTATCTGAAGTCAAACATGACTACTTCTTCGTTAACATGCGCGGTGCTGCGTTCAAGTCGTCTGGTTCCTTCTCGAAGTACTTGTCCAAAATCTTTCAAGAGTACTTGGGGTTTGCCTGTAGCACAAACGAAATGAGACACTCCCTGGTAGAACACTTCCGCTCATCGCCAGAAAGCTCCGATACAAGGCTAGCCGAGTCTCTGGCGCGCGTTTGCAAACACAGTTTGAGAATGCAAAAGGAGGTTTACGATCGACGCACGGAGTGCGAGCGCAGATCGCAAGCACTGAGCTACCTCAATAGATCGGCCGTCAATTTTATCCTGGACGAAGCCCCGTGTTCCCCAGGCGATGGCAGTGACCGCGAAACGGACGATTTGCCGTGCCCGGGAGAAGTATGCGCGCTGGTGCCTTCCGATGCCAGTGAGAAAGATCCCGACGTGTTGTTAGCCAAGGTTCTTAAGTACGCAGCAGACGGGAAGTCCGCTCGACTGGCCTGGTTAAAAGAGATCGAAACACGTCCCACTTTCTTCGAGTTTCAACCAGGGTCTGACGTCTGGCAAGAGAACGTTAGTGCGCTTATCTATCCGGTGGACGTGGTTTATGATCGATGTGAGGGAACGTACGAGCTTCGAACGCCCAAGGAACGACTCTTTAGTATGATAAAGAAGTAACGAATTGGAACGCGATGGAAAAAAAAAAAAACTGCGCGCCATGTCTCCAGACCGAAACTCCTCTCGTAGAGTCAGCTGTTCGGTGAAGAGGTCAGATGCAGCGGAATTGTCATTCTCTTAGATTTTTCGAAGTAACTAAACACATTGCAAAGTGGCAAGATCGTCCGGAGAAAAATTGGAATATTGCTAGGGTGTTCTGCAGTCGTGTTGTTGAGCATTAAACTTAAGGGCCGCTGAAGGTAGACAGGAGAAGATCGCCCTTCCAATAACTTAAATTCCACCAAGAATTGTCGTGTTTGGCAAAAGCAATGAAAAAGGAAAGAGACAATTCCCTCGCATCTGACCTTCCAGCAATAGTATCTTACCTTGAGACGAGAACTGATTTGTACGTACTGGGGTGACACCACCACTCCCGCTTCCCTTTTCGATTGGAATCCAGTCAGGGATTCATACGTTTCCAAATCAGTATCCTTCCTTGTGGTTTTCGGTTTTTAAAAACGCTCTTTCGATGCTATAGATTCTTGCAAGAACGGTTTTTGTTAGGCAAAAGCCAGAAGAAAAACGAAAACAACAACAATGAGAGAGAACGCTTTGTCTGGCAAGCAACTGGAACGGGCACCATTCTTTAGCTCTCGATTGGAATCCAGTCGAGCGATAAGTTTCCAAACCAGTCTCTTGTTGTTGTTGTTGTTGTTGTTCCTGGAAACTCAAACAAACTCTAGATTGGAATCCAGTCGAGCAAAGTGTTTTCAGTAATCAGTATCTAATCTAATCAGTAAGTTGACAGCCACTGACGAACGTTAAGGAGAAAGACGAACCAAAAGACAGACAAAGAGCAGTTTACAAGATCAAATGCTGCGACTGCCGGGCCACCTATATTGGTCAGACCGGCTGAAGCTTGTACGTAAGACTGACTGAACAGAAACGAGCGACGTGAAATGGTGACCTCAACGCCATTTACAAAGACAAACCTGAATGCGTTACATGCGGTACTAATGACTACTAACGGATGGTGCTGAAAAGCTGGTTTACCAACTTAGAACAGACACTACGAAACCGTTGCCTACGACTTCCCGCACCTTACAAAAACAACAGACTGACCGACGACAACACACGTACAGACATTTGAGAAAAGACGGATCGAAACGCACCAGTCACCGTTTACAACAAAGAAACGACGGACCGACTAATTTTACTAACAACTAACACGTGCAGGTATTAGACTAACAAAACGCACCAATCACAGTGTACAGTCTTCACGGCCAGAGTGGCAGACAAGAGAAATCGCAGGAGGGACCAGCTGGGGCCCGTTTCTCGGAACGTTTCGGGGCCGAAAAGGCACTATGATTTCAAAAAACTGCGATCCACTTATTCCAAATTCCTGGCCTTTTACTGTGATTTCAAGTAACGAAAGAGCAGATTTGCCTTTAAAATTTCATGCCTGAAAATATCTTCGTTTTCGAGATAGGTAGGTAGGTTATAGCACCCAAAATAGGCCCGCAAAGTTTCGGGAGTTTCGAGAAACGGGCCCCAGAGCCGACTTTGAGTTTTTGAACAATCGGTGTATAGGTCCGTCTTTCTGACTTTTTGAAGAAACAGTGTGTAGTTTGCTACGGTGTCGGTGATGAGCTATAAAGATAAGAAAAGGCAAGCCAGCCGAAACGGAGAAATCGAAGGAGGGACCAGGGGCGCTTTCCATTTACAGGATCCATCCGGGTGGAAATTTTAGGTTTAAATATTCAAGGCTGCAGCTTGTTCAAATACAAAATGGATAAGCCACAAAATGTACTAGTATCAGTTGGGAAGCTAAGAAAGAACAGAAAAAGTGCATTGATTGAGCCAATGGTCCATTCTTTCTGAAACGTTCCATATGGAATGGTATGTACCATTTGATTTTCCAACCAGAATTTCCGGGTTTACCGTGTAAATGGAAAGCGCCCCAGGTCCGTCTTTCAAACTTTTTGAAGAAGCAGTGTGTAGTGTGCTACGGTGTGGAAGAACTTCCATATCCATCTAGCGAATTGCCTTGCTGTAAGAAGCGGATTCACGAGGGTTGTCTTCGGAAATGGTTCATTAGCGGTACGAGCAACGGAATGACTTGTCCACATTGTAGAGGGGACATCGTGCCTGCAAACGAGAACGCGAGGATCCTCCCGTATACGTATTTACCGGAAGGGTCGCATGTATTTAGGTTCAAGTATATCGCTTATTCGTTGGATGCATTAGAGGAGGCCGCCTATGAACGTTTTATGAATCCTTCGCCAATTCCAACAGCGCCACCTGGCTGGCGCGAATTTGGTTTGGGCGATGCATAAAGATTATATATAATTCAACTGAGAACGAGTCGGTAATGGTTCATTAGCGGTACGAGCAACGGAATGACTTGTCCACATTGTAGAGGGGACATCGTGCCTGCAAACGAGAACGCGAGGATCCTCCCGTATACGTATTTACCGGAAGGGTCGCATGTATTTAGGTTCAAGTATATCGCTTATTCGTTGGACACATTAGAGGAGGCCGCCTATGAACGTTTTATGAATCCTTCGCCAATTCCAACAGCGCCAACTGGCTGTCGCGAATTTCGTGTGCGCGCGCGATGCGCAACTGAAATAATTCAACTGAGATCGGGTCCTAGTAGAAGTGAGCGCGATGATCGCGTTGTATATAATGTATATAATGTGTTTTAGCATATGATTCCTGTTCACTTCAGAGTAGTTTTTCCATTATTTACTATAAATACTCTAATTCGTAGGCAAAAGCAGTGGTTTTTAAAGTTAGTTGTTAGTGCGCGCCATTTTATTTCAGTTCATTTTATTTCAATGAATTTCAGTAGCAGCAGTAATAATTTAACCGTGTACCTTCCCAAGAGAGAGCTGGACTGTTTTTCTGTTTGGTTTTGTTGCTGTTTGTTTGTATTTTTTACTCTAACGAATAAACAATTTTGGTGGCGATGTTCAATGTGTGCGCATTGTTCCTTTCACACCGAAGTTAGTCGCAGTCGGGGGGCTTTGCCTTCAACAAAGAAAGATCGCATTGTGATGACCCATGAGCGGCACTCAAGAAAATTAAGGCAAGGGCCATCTCTCAAATTGCCCTCAAAAATTGGGGGATGACGAGCAAAATCGTAGTCTTGGAAATGATATGTAATAGCCCATTGCAGAAACGTGAGAGGACTGGGGCGAGTTTCTTATATTGACTACATTGAAAATCTAAACATTTCAACCGAAATGTTACTGAATGAAAAGCTACCCAGTCAAGTTGGAGAGTTTTCAGCTGAAAATTGTACGTCCAAATGAGCGTCTTGCAACAGTTGCAAAATTCCATACAAACCCTTACAACTTTTTGGCCTGTCTACCCAATCCATACAAACTCTCTATTCTAGGTGAAACAGTAAAAACCCACAAGTAAGAACCTAAAAATTAAGAACCTGTTAGCTTAAAATTTGTCATTTATACCCCCTATAAACAAGAACCTATTTAGCCCAAGAAAATTAAAATAGGTTCTTATTTTCCAAAATCATATAGTACATTACAGGTACACTGAAATTATTTACTGTAATCATAATTGAAGAAAAACCAGATTGCCATCGCCGTAAAACATGATTTTTTTTTAGGAAAAATGAGTGCAAAATATGTAGTTACAAAGCATACTAAGCAAGCGTAGATCCACACTACTGTATTTACCCGTTTTTAATATTCTTTTTTTAAATGTTACAGTTAAAGCTTAGTACAGCTTGGCAAAGCATATAATTAGATGTAAATATACAAATTTATATTATTTCCATCTTTGTGGGGGTGGGGGGGGGGTGGTGTGGTGAATAAAATTAAAATATAGGACAATTACCAACTTGTTATGCAGGCGTGTTTTTCTCCAAGAATAAGAACCTATTTTAAGAACCTAAATAGCCTAAAATTTTGTTAAGTACCATTTTATATATAAGAACCTGTTTAGGCTAACTCCTAAAAATGTAGGTACTTACTTGCGGGTTTTTACTGTATTTGAAGAGCTATCATTTTGCCATTTTCCTCCACTAAATAATACTTCTATTCTTGCTTAAGACTCAAAATTAGTTGATCTTTCATTTGAATATCTTAGTTTTTCAAACAAACTAAAAACAACCACACTCTATCCCAGTCCCCTCACGTTTCTGCAAAGGGCTATTCCGTGTATCACGATACGCAAATTACGTCACGCGACGTACGTGTTACGGCCACTTAACGTGAAAAAAAAAAAAAAAGAATGAAAAATGGCACCAGTTTATAACAACCGTCATTCAATGAAACTGTTAAAAATGTCTCCCTTCTGTACGTGGCTGGGCTTCGTTGAACATTTTATCGACAGCGTAAATGGACGGCCTTGAACCAGTTTCACATTGCTTGCTAATTTAGAAAATTAACTTAAGAGGCCCGGCCACAGAAATGAAGTATCTGCTATTTTGAACACTGTAATACTTATTGCAACCGCCAGAGAGCAATTGAAAGTGGTTCCGTTTTGAACTAAAAATAGCCTTAACAGGTCGCGTGGCAATACATGACGCCAAACCACATTGAAAATTATGGAAGTTAAATTGATGAATTTTGTCTCAAAGTTATTTTGCGTTACACTGAAACCTTAAAAGTTAGAGTACCCCCCTGTTTTTGAGGAATTAAAAATAAGAGCCATGCGTTAATTTCCTTCAGCGCTAGAAATTCCCCATACATTTGTCTTTAAAACCGCGTGGCTAATTACCATAGAGACGTAAACAAGTACCACATGTTCGCTGTACCGCAAATTTCCGCGGCTAAAAACCCTGTAGAGATCGGCGGCGAGGAATCAGAGCCCACGGCCAACGCTTCTGACGTTTAGCGGGGCCGAAAAAGAAACTACTGTTATTTTTGTTACACCACGTAACGCCATCGCCAAGGATCGCCAAGCTGTTTACTAAAGATACCGCTGATTAAATCACAAGAGAATGCAGCTCAAGTGATCACGTTCACTATTTGATGAACGCGTGTTGTTGACTGAACGTTCGTGCCAGAGCGACCTGGGGTAAATTGTGAACTCATCGCCACCAACAAATCGACGCCAAACAGGTACGTTAATTCAATTCCCAGCCGTTTTGACCTTTGCATCCCCGACCGCAAATACGTCCATTACAGTAGCAGCAGGCTGTCTGCAGGCTTACGATCAGAGCTGGCCTTTTTGCGTGAATTTTTAGTGTCCACCGCTAGCTCATTCAACGGTAGTTGTATTTCCATTTGCACAATGATACCATGGCTCTTATTTTTAATTCCTCAAAAACAGAGGGGTGCTTCTTACTTTTAAGCTTTCAGTGTAACATTGGAAATGATAGCGAACAGCTAGTGCACATATTCTTGCAAAGTAACTTTTGAAATTTTGAACAGATCTCGACTCTACCACTACTGCTACTGCTGCTGCTACTACCACTACCACTATAAATTAAATAGCATTGTGACAGTCTTTTGCCCATCTCTCTGAACCCCAACCCCCCTCCCTCAAAGTAGGGAGAGAGGTTCATCAAGAAGGCTATAATGCAACATGTGATGAAGAGTGCCAAAAAAAAAAAATTAGCCAGAAATATATAAATAATTCCTTCAGTGAGTCAGTCAGTGATCAGTCAGTCCACACGATTTGAGAGCTAGGCGCACTGTGTTCGTTATTAACGGCTTCCTATTGGGGGTTACCCTCCGGCGCCTACTGATAACAGGGCTCTCCAAGCAGATGGACCGATGGGCCATTAATTCCGAAAACAGCTGTGTGTGTAATTTTTTATTATGGAATTGCTGTTTTGAATTGGAGTCATTTGAGTGGTTTTTGTAAAGTTTTGCTGTGTGTGTGTGTGTGTGTGTGTGTGTGCTGTGATTAGCGGGGGAATTGTTTGTCAGGTCAGTCAGTCAGTCAGTCGCTGAGAGCTGACGGTCAGTTTATATTTATTTATTTTATTGCCATATCCATGACTCACAAGAAAATTATTAGCCGACTGTAGCTCAGTGAGCCCTGAGTGAATGGACCGAAGGAATTAGACAGAGATTAAATTATTGAAAAATTAAAAAAAATTATCCTGGCCATGGAGGAAATCAAATTGAGGCTGTACTATTGATTTGAATGGAGCAATATTAAAATTGTTGCTGTGATCCAGCTGACATTTATAGTAGCTGACTCCGTCTGATGAGCCAAATTGGCTAACTCAGACGGACGGAGATTGTTATAATTAATTTCAAATAATCCTAACCAGCTGGGGCTTGACATGGGCAGAACCCAATTCACTGCTGGCTGTATTCATTTGAATGGAGCAGCCACTGTTGACCAGGGCTTAACTGTACCAGGGGTCAGAGAGACATTTTTCCAGAGGGCGTCATTTTAGCAGCCGGAGTAAACTTACCGCTCAATAGTCAACCGTTAATTCCGAAAGGACCCTACTGGCTAGTAGCTGATTAGAGAAGCCACTTGCCCTTGAATTATTTTTAATTATTATTTATTTTTTTATTATGGAATTGCTGTTTTGAATTGGAGTCATTTGAGTGGTTTTCGTAAAGTTTTGCTGTGTGTGTGTGTGTGTGTGTGTGTGTGTGCTGTGATTAGCGGGGGAATTGTTTGTCAGGTCAGTCAGTCAGTCGCTGAGAGCTGACGGTCAGTTTATATTATTTTATTGCCATATCCATGACTCACAAGAAAATTATTAGCCGACTGTAGCTCAGTGAGCCCTGAGTGATCTGAATGGACCGAAGGAATTAGACAGAGATTAAATTATTGAAAAATTAAAAAAAATTATCCTGGCCATGGAGGAAATCAAATTGAGGCTGTACTATTGATTTGAATGGAGCAATATTAAAATTGTTGCTGTCATCCAGCTGACATTAGTAGCTGACTCCGTCTGATGAGCCAAATTGGCTAACTCAGACGGACGGAGATTGTTATAATTAATTTCAAATAATCCTAACCAGCTGGGGCTTGACATGGGCAGAACCCAATTCACTGCTGGCTGTATTCATTTGAATGGAGCAGCCACTGTTGACCAGGGCTTAACTGTACCAGGGGTCAGAGAGACATTTTTCCAGAGGGCGTCATTTTAGCAGCCGGAGTAAACTTACCGCTCAATAGTCAACCGTTAATTCCGAAAGGACCCTACTGGCTAGTAGCTGATTAGAGAAGCCACTTGCCCTTGAATTATTTTTAATTATTATTTATTTTTTTATTATGGAATTGCTGTTTTGAATTGGAGTCATTTGAGTGGTTTTCGTAAAGTTTTGCTGTGTGTGTGTGTGTGTGTGTGTGTGTGCTGTGATTAGCGGGGGAATTGTTTGTCAGGTCAGTCAGTCAGTCGCTGAGAGCTGACGGTCAGTTTATATTATTTTATTGCCATATCCATGACTCACAAGAAAATTATTAGCCGACTGTAGCTCAGTGAGCCCTGAGTGATCTGAATGGACCGAAGGAATTAGACAGAGATTAAATTATTGAAAAATTAAAAAAAATTATCCTGGCCATGGAGGAAATCAAATTGAGGCTGTACTATTGATTTGAATGGAGCAATATTAAAATTGTTGCTGTCATCCAGCTGACATTAGTAGCTGACTCCGTCTGATGAGCCAAATTGGCTAACTCAGACGGACGGAGATTGTTATAATTAATTTCAAATAATCCTAACCAGCTGGGGCTTGACATGGGCAGAACCCAATTCACTGCTGGCTGTATTCATTTGAATGGAGCAGCCACTGTTGACCAGGGCTTAACTGTACCAGGGGTCAGAGAGACATTTTTCCAGAGGGCGTCATTTTAGCAGCCGGAGTAAACTTACCGCTCAATAGTCAACCGTTAATTCCGAAAGGACCCTACTGGCTAGTAGCTGATTAGAGAAGCCACTTGCCCTTGAATTATTTTTAATTATTATTTATTTTTTTATTATGGAATTGCTGTTTTGAATTGGAGTCATTTGAGTGGTTTTCGTAAAGTTTTGCTGTGTGTGTGTGTGTGTGTGTGTGTGTGCTGTGATTAGCGGGGGAATTGTTTGTCAGGTCAGTCAGTCAGTCGCTGAGAGCTGACGGTCAGTTTATATTATTTTATTGCCATATCCATGACTCACAAGAAAATTATTAGCCGACTGTAGCTCAGTGAGCCCTGAGTGATCTGAATGGACCGAAGGAATTAGACAGAGATTAAATTATTGAAAAATTAAAAAAAATTATCCTGGCCATGGAGGAAATCAAATTGAGGCTGTACTATTGATTTGAATGGAGCAATATTAAAATTGTTGCTGTCATCCAGCTGACATTAGTAGCTGACTCCGTCTGATGAGCCAAATTGGCTAACTCAGACGGACGGAGATTGTTATAATTAATTTCAAATAATCCTAACCAGCTGGGGCTTGACATGGGCAGAACCCAATTCACTGCTGGCTGTATTCATTTGAATGGAGCAGCCACTGTTGACCAGGGCTTAACTGTACCAGGGGTCAGAGAGACATTTTTCCAGAGGGCGTCATTTTAGCAGCCGGAGTAAACTTACCGCTCAATAGTCAACCGTTAATTCCGAAAGGACCCTACTGGCTAGTAGCTGATTAGAGAAGCCACTTGCCCTTGAATTATTTTTAATTATTATTTATTTTTTTATTATGGAATTGCTGTTTTGAATTGGAGTCATTTGAGTGGTTTTCGTAAAGTTTTGCTGTGTGTGTGTGTGTGTGTGTGTGTGTGTGCTGTGATTAGCGGGGGAATTGTTTGTCAGGTCAGTCAGTCAGTCGCTGAGAGCTGACGGTCAGTTTATATTATTTTATTGCCATATCCATGACTCACAAGAAAATTATTAGCCGACTGTAGCTCAGTGAGCCCTGAGTGATCTGAATGGACCGAAGGAATTAGACAGAGATTAAATTATTGAAAAATTAAAAAAAATTATCCTGGCCATGGAGGAAATCAAATTGAGGCTGTACTATTGATTTGAATGGAGCAATATTAAAATTGTTGCTGTCATCCAGCTGACATTAGTAGCTGACTCCGTCTGATGAGCCAAATTGGCTAACTCAGACGGACGGAGATTGTTATAATTAATTTCAAATAATCCTAACCAGCTGGGGCTTGACATGGGCAGAACCCAATTCACTGCTGGCTGTATTCATTTGAATGGAGCAGCCACTGTTGACCAGGGCTTAACTGTACCAGGGGTCAGAGAGACATTTTTCCAGAGGGCGTCATTTTAGCAGCCGGAGTAAACTTACCGCTCAATAGTCAACCGTTAATTCCGAAAGGACCCTACTGGCTAGTAGCTGATTAGAGAAGCCACTTGCCCTTGAATTATTTTTAATTATTATTTATTTTTTTATTATGGAATTGCTGTTTTGAATTGGAGTCATTTGAGTGGTTTTCGTAAAGTTTTGCTGTGTGTGTGTGTGTGTGTGTGTGTGTGCTGTGATTAGCGGGGGAATTGTTTGTCAGGTCAGTCAGTCAGTCGCTGAGAGCTGACGGTCAGTTTATATTATTTTATTGCCATATCCATGACTCACAAGAAAATTATTAGCCGACTGTAGCTCAGTGAGCCCTGAGTGATCTGAATGGACCGAAGGAATTAGACAGAGATTAAATTATTGAAAAATTAAAAAAAATTATCCTGGCCATGGAGGAAATCAAATTGAGGCTGTACTATTGATTTGAATGGAGCAATATTAAAATTGTTGCTGTGATCCAGCTGACATTTATAGTAGCTGACTCCGTCTGATGAGCCAAATTGGCTAACTCAGACGGACGGAGATTGTTATAATTAATTTCAAATAATCCTAACCAGCTGGGGCTTGACATGGGCAGAACCCAATTCACTGCTGGCTGTATTCATTTGAATGGAGCAGCCACTGTTGACCAGGGCTTAACTGTACCAGGGGTCAGAGAGACATTTTTCCAGAGGGCGTCATTTTAGCAGCCGGAGTAAACTTACCGCTCAATAGTCAACCGTTAATTCCGAAAGGACCCTACTGGCTAGTAGCTGATTAGAGAAGCCACTTGCCCTTGAATTATTTTTAATTATTATTTATTTTTTTATTATGGAATTGCTGTTTTGAATTGGAGTCATTTGAGTGGTTTTCGTAAAGTTTTGCTGTGTGTGTGTGTGTGTGTGTGTGTGTGCTGTGATTAGCGGGGGAATTGTTTGTCAGGTCAGTCAGTCAGTCGCTGAGAGCTGACGGTCAGTTTATATTATTTTATTGCCATATCCATGACTCACAAGAAAATTATTAGCCGACTGTAGCTCAGTGAGCCCTGAGTGATCTGAATGGACCGAAGGAATTAGACAGAGATTAAATTATTGAAAAATTAAAAAAAATTATCCTGGCCATGGAGGAAATCAAATTGAGGCTGTACTATTGATTTGAATGGAGCAATATTAAAATTGTTGCTGTCATCCAGCTGACATTAGTAGCTGACTCCGTCTGATGAGCCAAATTGGCTAACTCAGACGGACGGAGATTGTTATAATTAATTTCAAATAATCCTAACCAGCTGGGGCTTGACATGGGCAGAACCCAATTCACTGCTGGCTGTATTCATTTGAATGGAGCAGCCACTGTTGACCAGGGCTTAACTGTACCAGGGGTCAGAGAGACATTTTTCCAGAGGGCGTCATTTTAGCAGCCGGAGTAAACTTACCGCTCAATAGTCAACCGTTAATTCCGAAAGGACCCTACTGGCTAGTAGCTGATTAGAGAAGCCACTTGCCCTTGAATTATTTTTAATTATTATTTATTTTTTTATTATGGAATTGCTGTTTTGAATTGGAGTCATTTGAGTGGTTTTCGTAAAGTTTTGCTGTGTGTGTGTGTGTGTGTGTGTGTGTGTGCTGTGATTAGCGGGGGAATTGTTTGTCAGGTCAGTCAGTCAGTCGCTGAGAGCTGACGGTCAGTTTATATTATTTTATTGCCATATCCATGACTCACAAGAAAATTATTAGCCGACTGTAGCTCAGTGAGCCCTGAGTGATCTGAATGGACCGAAGGAATTAGACAGAGATTAAATTATTGAAAAATTAAAAAAAATTATCCTGGCCATGGAGGAAATCAAATTGAGGCTGTACTATTGATTTGAATGGAGCAATATTAAAATTGTTGCTGTCATCCAGCTGACATTAGTAGCTGACTCCGTCTGATGAGCCAAATTGGCTAACTCAGACGGACGGAGATTGTTATAATTAATTTCAAATAATCCTAACCAGCTGGGGCTTGACATGGGCAGAACCCAATTCACTGCTGGCTGTATTCATTTGAATGGAGCAGCCACTGTTGACCAGGGCTTAACTGTACCAGGGGTCAGAGAGACATTTTTCCAGAGGGCGTCATTTTAGCAGCCGGAGTAAACTTACCGCTCAATAGTCAACCGTTAATTCCGAAAGGACCCTACTGGCTAGTAGCTGATTAGAGAAGCCACTTGCCCTTGAATTATTTTTAATTATTATTTATTTTTTTATTATGGAATTGCTGTTTTGAATTGGAGTCATTTGAGTGGTTTTCGTAAAGTTTTGCTGTGTGTGTGTGTGTGTGTGTGTGTGTGCTGTGATTAGCGGGGGAATTGTTTGTCAGGTCAGTCAGTCAGTCGCTGAGAGCTGACGGTCAGTTTATATTATTTTATTGCCATATCCATGACTCACAAGAAAATTATTAGCCGACTGTAGCTCAGTGAGCCCTGAGTGATCTGAATGGACCGAAGGAATTAGACAGAGATTAAATTATTGAAAAATTAAAAAAAATTATCCTGGCCATGGAGGAAATCAAATTGAGGCTGTACTATTGATTTGAATGGAGCAATATTAAAATTGTTGCTGTCATCCAGCTGACATTAGTAGCTGACTCCGTCTGATGAGCCAAATTGGCTAACTCAGACGGACGGAGATTGTTATAATTAATTTCAAATAATCCTAACCAGCTGGGGCTTGACATGGGCAGAACCCAATTCACTGCTGGCTGTATTCATTTGAATGGAGCAGCCACTGTTGACCAGGGCTTAACTGTACCAGGGGTCAGAGAGACATTTTTCCAGAGGGCGTCATTTTAGCAGCCGGAGTAAACTTACCGCTCAATAGTCAACCGTTAATTCCGAAAGGACCCTACTGGCTAGTAGCTGATTAGAGAAGCCACTTGCCCTTGAATTATTTTTAATTATTATTTATTTTTTTATTATGGAATTGCTGTTTTGAATTGGAGTCATTTGAGTGGTTTTCGTAAAGTTTTGCTGTGTGTGTGTGTGTGTGTGTGTGTGTGCTGTGATTAGCGGGGGAATTGTTTGTCAGGTCAGTCAGTCAGTCGCTGAGAGCTGACGGTCAGTTTATATTATTTTATTGCCATATCCATGACTCACAAGAAAATTATTAGCCGACTGTAGCTCAGTGAGCCCTGAGTGATCTGAATGGACCGAAGGAATTAGACAGAGATTAAATTATTGAAAAATTAAAAAAAATTATCCTGGCCATGGAGGAAATCAAATTGAGGCTGTACTATTGATTTGAATGGAGCAATATTAAAATTGTTGCTGTCATCCAGCTGACATTAGTAGCTGACTCCGTCTGATGAGCCAAATTGGCTAACTCAGACGGACGGAGATTGTTATAATTAATTTCAAATAATCCTAACCAGCTGGGGCTTGACATGGGCAGAACCCAATTCACTGCTGGCTGTATTCATTTGAATGGAGCAGCCACTGTTGACCAGGGCTTAACTGTACCAGGGGTCAGAGAGACATTTTTCCAGAGGGCGTCATTTTAGCAGCCGGAGTAAACTTACCGCTCAATAGTCAACCGTTAATTCCGAAAGGACCCTACTGGCTAGTAGCTGATTAGAGAAGCCACTTGCCCTTGAATTATTTTTAATTATTATTTATTTTTTTATTATGGAATTGCTGTTTTGAATTGGAGTCATTTGAGTGGTTTTCGTAAAGTTTTGCTGTGTGTGTGTGTGTGTGTGTGTGTGTGTGCTGTGATTAGCGGGGGAATTGTTTGTCAGGTCAGTCAGTCAGTCGCTGAGAGCTGACGGTCAGTTTATATTATTTTATTGCCATATCCATGACTCACAAGAAAATTATTAGCCGACTGTAGCTCAGTGAGCCCTGAGTGATCTGAATGGACCGAAGGAATTAGACAGAGATTAAATTATTGAAAAATTAAAAAAAATTATCCTGGCCATGGAGGAAATCAAATTGAGGCTGTACTATTGATTTGAATGGAGCAATATTAAAATTGTTGCTGTCATCCAGCTGACATTAGTAGCTGACTCCGTCTGATGAGCCAAATTGGCTAACTCAGACAGACGGAGATTGTTATAATTAATTTCAAATAATCCTAACCAGCTGGGGCTTGACATGGGCAGAACCCAATTCACTGCTGGCTGTATTCATTTGAATGGAGCAGCCACTGTTGACCAGGGCTTAACTGTACCAGGGGTCAGAGAGACATTTTTCCAGAGGGCGTCATTTTAGCAGCCGGAGTAAACTTACCGCTCAATAGTCAACCGTTAATTCCGAAAGGACCCTACTGGCTAGTAGCTGATTAGAGAAGCCACTTGCCCTTGAATTATTTTTAATTATTATTTATTTTTTTATTATGGAATTGCTGTTTTGAATTGGAGTCATTTGAGTGGTTTTCGTAAAGTTTTGCTGTGTGTGTGTGTGTGTGTGTGTGTGTGCTGTGATTAGCGGGGGAATTGTTTGTCAGGTCAGTCAGTCAGTCGCTGAGAGCTGACGGTCAGTTTATATTATTTTATTGCCATATCCATGACTCACAAGAAAATTATTAGCCGACTGTAGCTCAGTGAGCCCTGAGTGATCTGAATGGACCGAAGGAATTAGACAGAGATTAAATTATTGAAAAATTAAAAAAAATTATCCTGGCCATGGAGGAAATCAAATTGAGGCTGTACTATTGATTTGAATGGAGCAATATTAAAATTGTTGCTGTCATCCAGCTGACATTAGTAGCTGACTCCGTCTGATGAGCCAAATTGGCTAACTCAGACGGACGGAGATTGTTATAATTAATTTCAAATAATCCTAACCAGCTGGGGCTTGACATGGGCAGAACCCAATTCACTGCTGGCTGTATTCATTTGAATGGAGCAGCCACTGTTGACCAGGGCTTAACTGTACCAGGGGTCAGAGAGACATTTTTCCAGAGGGCGTCATTTTAGCAGCCGGAGTAAACTTACCGCTCAATAGTCAACCGTTAATTCCGAAAGGACCCTACTGGCTAGTAGCTGATTAGAGAAGCCACTTGCCCTTGAATTATTTTTAATTATTATTTATTTTTTTATTATGGAATTGCTGTTTTGAATTGGAGTCATTTGAGTGGTTTTCGTAAAGTTTTGCTGTGTGTGTGTGTGTGTGTGTGTGTGTGTGCTGTGATTAGCGGGGGAATTGTTTGTCAGGTCAGTCAGTCAGTCGCTGAGAGCTGACGGTCAGTTTATATTATTTTATTGCCATATCCATGACTCACAAGAAAATTATTAGCCGACTGTAGCTCAGTGAGCCCTGAGTGATCTGAATGGACCGAAGGAATTAGACAGAGATTAAATTATTGAAAAATTAAAAAAAATTATCCTGGCCATGGAGGAAATCAAATTGAGGCTGTACTATTGATTTGAATGGAGCAATATTAAAATTGTTGCTGTCATCCAGCTGACATTAGTAGCTGACTCCGTCTGATGAGCCAAATTGGCTAACTCAGACGGACGGAGATTGTTATAATTAATTTCAAATAATCCTAACCAGCTGGGGCTTGACATGGGCAGAACCCAATTCACTGCTGGCTGTATTCATTTGAATGGAGCAGCCACTGTTGACCAGGGCTTAACTGTACCAGGGGTCAGAGAGACATTTTTCCAGAGGGCGTCATTTTAGCAGCCGGAGTAAACTTACCGCTCAATAGTCAACCGTTAATTCCGAAAGGACCCTACTGGCTAGTAGCTGATTAGAGAAGCCACTTGCCCTTGAATTATTTTTAATTATTATTTATTTTTTTATTATGGAATTGCTGTTTTGAATTGGAGTCATTTGAGTGGTTTTCGTAAAGTTTTGCTGTGTGTGTGTGTGTGTGTGTGTGTGTGTGCTGTGATTAGCGGGGGAATTGTTTGTCAGGTCAGTCAGTCAGTCGCTGAGAGCTGACGGTCAGTTTATATTATTTTATTGCCATATCCATGACTCACAAGAAAATTATTAGCCGACTGTAGCTCAGTGAGCCCTGAGTGATCTGAATGGACCGAAGGAATTAGACAGAGATTAAATTATTGAAAAATTAAAAAAAATTATCCTGGCCATGGAGGAAATCAAATTGAGGCTGTACTATTGATTTGAATGGAGCAATATTAAAATTGTTGCTGTCATCCAGCTGACATTAGTAGCTGACTCCGTCTGATGAGCCAAATTGGCTAACTCAGACGGACGGAGATTGTTATAATTAATTTCAAATAATCCTAACCAGCTGGGGCTTGACATGGGCAGAACCCAATTCACTGCTGGCTGTATTCATTTGAATGGAGCAGCCACTGTTGACCAGGGCTTAACTGTACCAGGGGTCAGAGAGACATTTTTCCAGAGGGCGTCATTTTAGCAGCCGGAGTAAACTTACCGCTCAATAGTCAACCGTTAATTCCGAAAGGACCCTACTGGCTAGTAGCTGATTAGAGAAGCCACTTGCCCTTGAATTATTTTTAATTATTATTTATTTTTTTATTATGGAATTGCTGTTTTGAATTGGAGTCATTTGAGTGGTTTTCGTAAAGTTTTGCTGTGTGTGTGTGTGTGTGTGTGTGTGTGCTGTGATTAGCGGGGGAATTGTTTGTCAGGTCAGTCAGTCAGTCGCTGAGAGCTGACGGTCAGTTTATATTATTTTATTGCCATATCCATGACTCACAAGAAAATTATTAGCCGACTGTAGCTCAGTGAGCCCTGAGTGATCTGAATGGACCGAAGGAATTAGACAGAGATTAAATTATTGAAAAATTAAAAAAAATTATCCTGGCCATGGAGGAAATCAAATTGAGGCTGTACTATTGATTTGAATGGAGCAATATTAAAATTGTTGCTGTCATCCAGCTGACATTAGTAGCTGACTCCGTCTGATGAGCCAAATTGGCTAACTCAGACGGACGGAGATTGTTATAATTAATTTCAAATAATCCTAACCAGCTGGGGCTTGACATGGGCAGAACCCAATTCACTGCTGGCTGTATTCATTTGAATGGAGCAGCCACTGTTGACCAGGGCTTAACTGTACCAGGGGTCAGAGAGACATTTTTCCAGAGGGCGTCATTTTAGCAGCCGGAGTAAACTTACCGCTCAATAGTCAACCGTTAATTCCGAAAGGACCCTACTGGCTAGTAGCTGATTAGAGAAGCCACTTGCCCTTGAATTATTTTTAATTATTATTTATTTTTTTATTATGGAATTGCTGTTTTGAATTGGAGTCATTTGAGTGGTTTTCGTAAAGTTTTGCTGTGTGTGTGTGTGTGTGTGTGTGTGTGTGCTGTGATTAGCGGGGGAATTGTTTGTCAGGTCAGTCAGTCAGTCGCTGAGAGCTGACGGTCAGTTTATATTATTTTATTGCCATATCCATGACTCACAAGAAAATTATTAGCCGACTGTAGCTCAGTGAGCCCTGAGTGATCTGAATGGACCGAAGGAATTAGACAGAGATTAAATTATTGAAAAATTAAAAAAAATTATCCTGGCCATGGAGGAAATCAAATTGAGGCTGTACTATTGATTTGAATGGAGCAATATTAAAATTGTTGCTGTCATCCAGCTGACATTAGTAGCTGACTCCGTCTGATGAGCCAAATTGGCTAACTCAGACGGACGGAGATTGTTATAATTAATTTCAAATAATCCTAACCAGCTGGGGCTTGACATGGGCAGAACCCAATTCACTGCTGGCTGTATTCATTTGAATGGAGCAGCCACTGTTGACCAGGGCTTAACTGTACCAGGGGTCAGAGAGACATTTTTCCAGAGGGCGTCATTTTAGCAGCCGGAGTAAACTTACCGCTCAATAGTCAACCGTTAATTCCGAAAGGACCCTACTGGCTAGTAGCTGATTAGAGAAGCCACTTGCCCTTGAATTATTTTTAATTATTATTTATTTTTTTATTATGGAATTGCTGTTTTGAATTGGAGTCATTTGAGTGGTTTTCGTAAAGTTTTGCTGTGTGTGTGTGTGTGTGTGTGTGTGTGCTGTGATTAGCGGGGGAATTGTTTGTCAGGTCAGTCAGTCAGTCGCTGAGAGCTGACGGTCAGTTTATATTATTTTATTGCCATATCCATGACTCACAAGAAAATTATTAGCCGACTGTAGCTCAGTGAGCCCTGAGTGATCTGAATGGACCGAAGGAATTAGACAGAGATTAAATTATTGAAAAATTAAAAAAAATTATCCTGGCCATGGAGGAAATCAAATTGAGGCTGTACTATTGATTTGAATGGAGCAATATTAAAATTGTTGCTGTCATCCAGCTGACATTAGTAGCTGACTCCGTCTGATGAGCCAAATTGGCTAACTCAGACGGACGGAGATTGTTATAATTAATTTCAAATAATCCTAACCAGCTGGGGCTTGACATGGGCAGAACCCAATTCACTGCTGGCTGTATTCATTTGAATGGAGCAGCCACTGTTGACCAGGGCTTAACTGTACCAGGGGTCAGAGAGACATTTTTCCAGAGGGCGTCATTTTAGCAGCCGGAGTAAACTTACCGCTCAATAGTCAACCGTTAATTCCGAAAGGACCCTACTGGCTAGTAGCTGATTAGAGAAGCCACTTGCCCTTGAATTATTTTTAATTATTATTTATTTTTTTATTATGGAATTGCTGTTTTGAATTGGAGTCATTTGAGTGGTTTTCGTAAAGTTTTGCTGTGTGTGTGTGTGTGTGTGTGTGTGTGCTGTGATTAGCGGGGGAATTGTTTGTCAGGTCAGTCAGTCAGTCGCTGAGAGCTGACGGTCAGTTTATATTATTTTATTGCCATATCCATGACTCACAAGAAAATTATTAGCCGACTGTAGCTCAGTGAGCCCTGAGTGATCTGAATGGACCGAAGGAATTAGACAGAGATTAAATTATTGAAAAATTAAAAAAAATTATCCTGGCCATGGAGGAAATCAAATTGAGGCTGTACTATTGATTTGAATGGAGCAATATTAAAATTGTTGCTGTCATCCAGCTGACATTAGTAGCTGACTCCGTCTGATGAGCCAAATTGGCTAACTCAGACGGACGGAGATTGTTATAATTAATTTCAAATAATCCTAACCAGCTGGGGCTTGACATGGGCAGAACCCAATTCACTGCTGGCTGTATTCATTTGAATGGAGCAGCCACTGTTGACCAGGGCTTAACTGTACCAGGGGTCAGAGAGACATTTTTCCAGAGGGCGTCATTTTAGCAGCCGGAGTAAACTTACCGCTCAATAGTCAACCGTTAATTCCGAAAGGACCCTACTGGCTAGTAGCTGATTAGAGAAGCCACTTGCCCTTGAATTATTTTTAATTATTATTTATTTTTTTATTATGGAATTGCTGTTTTGAATTGGAGTCATTTGAGTGGTTTTCGTAAAGTTTTGCTGTGTGTGTGTGTGTGTGTGTGTGTGCTGTGATTAGCGGGGGAATTGTTTGTCAGGTCAGTCAGTCAGTCGCTGAGAGCTGACGGTCAGTTTATATTATTTTATTGCCATATCCATGACTCACAAGAAAATTATTAGCCGACTGTAGCTCAGTGAGCCCTGAGTGATCTGAATGGACCGAAGGAATTAGACAGAGATTAAATTATTGAAAAATTAAAAAAAATTATCCTGGCCATGGAGGAAATCAAATTGAGGCTGTACTATTGATTTGAATGGAGCAATATTAAAATTGTTGCTGTCATCCAGCTGACATTAGTAGCTGACTCCGTCTGATGAGCCAAATTGGCTAACTCAGACGGACGGAGATTGTTATAATTAATTTCAAATAATCCTAACCAGCTGGGGCTTGACATGGGCAGAACCCAATTCACTGCTGGCTGTATTCATTTGAATGGAGCAGCCACTGTTGACCAGGGCTTAACTGTACCAGGGGTCAGAGAGACATTTTTCCAGAGGGCGTCATTTTAGCAGCCGGAGTAAACTTACCGCTCAATAGTCAACCGTTAATTCCGAAAGGACCCTACTGGCTAGTAGCTGATTAGAGAAGCCACTTGCCCTTGAATTATTTTTAATTATTATTTATTTTTTTATTATGGAATTGCTGTTTTGAATTGGAGTCATTTGAGTGGTTTTCGTAAAGTTTTGCTGTGTGTGTGTGTGTGTGTGTGTGTGTGCTGTGATTAGCGGGGGAATTGTTTGTCAGGTCAGTCAGTCAGTCGCTGAGAGCTGACGGTCAGTTTATATTATTTTATTGCCATATCCATGACTCACAAGAAAATTATTAGCCGACTGTAGCTCAGTGAGCCCTGAGTGATCTGAATGGACCGAAGGAATTAGACAGAGATTAAATTATTGAAAAATTAAAAAAAATTATCCTGGCCATGGAGGAAATCAAATTGAGGCTGTACTATTGATTTGAATGGAGCAATATTAAAATTGTTGCTGTCATCCAGCTGACATTAGTAGCTGACTCCGTCTGATGAGCCAAATTGGCTAACTCAGACGGACGGAGATTGTTATAATTAATTTCAAATAATCCTAACCAGCTGGGGCTTGACATGGGCAGAACCCAATTCACTGCTGGCTGTATTCATTTGAATGGAGCAGCCACTGTTGACCAGGGCTTAACTGTACCAGGGGTCAGAGAGACATTTTTCCAGAGGGCGTCATTTTAGCAGCCGGAGTAAACTTACCGCTCAATAGTCAACCGTTAATTCCGAAAGGACCCTACTGGCTAGTAGCTGATTAGAGAAGCCACTTGCCCTTGAATTATTTTTAATTATTATTTATTTTTTTATTATGGAATTGCTGTTTTGAATTGGAGTCATTTGAGTGGTTTTCGTAAAGTTTTGCTGTGTGTGTGTGTGTGTGTGTGTGTGTGCTGTGATTAGCGGGGGAATTGTTTGTCAGGTCAGTCAGTCAGTCGCTGAGAGCTGACGGTCAGTTTATATTATTTTATTGCCATATCCATGACTCACAAGAAAATTATTAGCCGACTGTAGCTCAGTGAGCCCTGAGTGATCTGAATGGACCGAAGGAATTAGACAGAGATTAAATTATTGAAAAATTAAAAAAAATTATCCTGGCCATGGAGGAAATCAAATTGAGGCTGTACTATTGATTTGAATGGAGCAATATTAAAATTGTTGCTGTCATCCAGCTGACATTAGTAGCTGACTCCGTCTGATGAGCCAAATTGGCTAACTCAGACGGACGGAGATTGTTATAATTAATTTCAAATAATCCTAACCAGCTGGGGCTTGACATGGGCAGAACCCAATTCACTGCTGGCTGTATTCATTTGAATGGAGCAGCCACTGTTGACCAGGGCTTAACTGTACCAGGGGTCAGAGAGACATTTTTCCAGAGGGCGTCATTTTAGCAGCCGGAGTAAACTTACCGCTCAATAGTCAACCGTTAATTCCGAAAGGACCCTACTGGCTAGTAGCTGATTAGAGAAGCCACTTGCCCTTGAATTATTTTTAATTATTATTTATTTTTTTATTATGGAATTGCTGTTTTGAATTGGAGTCATTTGAGTGGTTTTCGTAAAGTTTTGCTGTGTGTGTGTGTGTGTGTGTGTGTGTGTGCTGTGATTAGCGGGGGAATTGTTTGTCAGGTCAGTCAGTCAGTCGCTGAGAGCTGACGGTCAGTTTATATTATTTTATTGCCATATCCATGACTCACAAGAAAATTATTAGCCGACTGTAGCTCAGTGAGCCCTGAGTGATCTGAATGGACCGAAGGAATTAGACAGAGATTAAATTATTGAAAAATTAAAAAAAATTATCCTGGCCATGGAGGAAATCAAATTGAGGCTGTACTATTGATTTGAATGGAGCAATATTAAAATTGTTGCTGTCATCCAGCTGACATTAGTAGCTGACTCCGTCTGATGAGCCAAATTGGCTAACTCAGACGGACGGAGATTGTTATAATTAATTTCAAATAATCCTAACCAGCTGGGGCTTGACATGGGCAGAACCCAATTCACTGCTGGCTGTATTCATTTGAATGGAGCAGCCACTGTTGACCAGGGCTTAACTGTACCAGGGGTCAGAGAGACATTTTTCCAGAGGGCGTCATTTTAGCAGCCGGAGTAAACTTACCGCTCAATAGTCAACCGTTAATTCCGAAAGGACCCTACTGGCTAGTAGCTGATTAGAGAAGCCACTTGCCCTTGAATTATTTTTAATTATTATTTATTTTTTTATTATGGAATTGCTGTTTTGAATTGGAGTCATTTGAGTGGTTTTCGTAAAGTTTTGCTGTGTGTGTGTGTGTGTGTGTGTGTGTGCTGTGATTAGCGGGGGAATTGTTTGTCAGGTCAGTCAGTCAGTCGCTGAGAGCTGACGGTCAGTTTATATTATTTTATTGCCATATCCATGACTCACAAGAAAATTATTAGCCGACTGTAGCTCAGTGAGCCCTGAGTGATCTGAATGGACCGAAGGAATTAGACAGAGATTAAATTATTGAAAAATTAAAAAAAATTATCCTGGCCATGGAGGAAATCAAATTGAGGCTGTACTATTGATTTGAATGGAGCAATATTAAAATTGTTGCTGTCATCCAGCTGACATTAGTAGCTGACTCCGTCTGATGAGCCAAATTGGCTAACTCAGACGGACGGAGATTGTTATAATTAATTTCAAATAATCCTAACCAGCTGGGGCTTGACATGGGCAGAACCCAATTCACTGCTGGCTGTATTCATTTGAATGGAGCAGCCACTGTTGACCAGGGCTTAACTGTACCAGGGGTCAGAGAGACATTTTTCCAGAGGGCGTCATTTTAGCAGCCGGAGTAAACTTACCGCTCAATAGTCAACCGTTAATTCCGAAAGGACCCTACTGGCTAGTAGCTGATTAGAGAAGCCACTTGCCCTTGAATTATTTTTAATTATTATTTATTTTTTTATTATGGAATTGCTGTTTTGAATTGGAGTCATTTGAGTGGTTTTCGTAAAGTTTTGCTGTGTGTGTGTGTGTGTGTGTGTGTGTGCTGTGATTAGCGGGGGAATTGTTTGTCAGGTCAGTCAGTCAGTCGCTGAGAGCTGACGGTCAGTTTATATTATTTTATTGCCATATCCATGACTCACAAGAAAATTATTAGCCGACTGTAGCTCAGTGAGCCCTGAGTGATCTGAATGGACCGAAGGAATTAGACAGAGATTAAATTATTGAAAAATTAAAAAAAATTATCCTGGCCATGGAGGAAATCAAATTGAGGCTGTACTATTGATTTGAATGGAGCAATATTAAAATTGTTGCTGTCATCCAGCTGACATTAGTAGCTGACTCCGTCTGATGAGCCAAATTGGCTAACTCAGACGGACGGAGATTGTTATAATTAATTTCAAATAATCCTAACCAGCTGGGGCTTGACATGGGCAGAACCCAATTCACTGCTGGCTGTATTCATTTGAATGGAGCAGCCACTGTTGACCAGGGCTTAACTGTACCAGGGGTCAGAGAGACATTTTTCCAGAGGGCGTCATTTTAGCAGCCGGAGTAAACTTACCGCTCAATAGTCAACCGTTAATTCCGAAAGGACCCTACTGGCTAGTAGCTGATTAGAGAAGCCACTTGCCCTTGAATTATTTTTAATTATTATTTATTTTTTTATTATGGAATTGCTGTTTTGAATTGGAGTCATTTGAGTGGTTTTCGTAAAGTTTTGCTGTGTGTGTGTGTGTGTGTGTGTGTGTGCTGTGATTAGCGGGGGAATTGTTTGTCAGGTCAGTCAGTCAGTCGCTGAGAGCTGACGGTCAGTTTATATTATTTTATTGCCATATCCATGACTCACAAGAAAATTATTAGCCGACTGTAGCTCAGTGAGCCCTGAGTGATCTGAATGGACCGAAGGAATTAGACAGAGATTAAATTATTGAAAAATTAAAAAAAATTATCCTGGCCATGGAGGAAATCAAATTGAGGCTGTACTATTGATTTGAATGGAGCAATATTAAAATTGTTGCTGTCATCCAGCTGACATTAGTAGCTGACTCCGTCTGATGAGCCAAATTGGCTAACTCAGACGGACGGAGATTGTTATAATTAATTTCAAATAATCCTAACCAGCTGGGGCTTGACATGGGCAGAACCCAATTCACTGCTGGCTGTATTCATTTGAATGGAGCAGCCACTGTTGACCAGGGCTTAACTGTACCAGGGGTCAGAGAGACATTTTTCCAGAGGGCGTCATTTTAGCAGCCGGAGTAAACTTACCGCTCAATAGTCAACCGTTAATTCCGAAAGGACCCTACTGGCTAGTAGCTGATTAGAGAAGCCACTTGCCCTTGAATTATTTTTAATTATTATTTATTTTTTTATTATGGAATTGCTGTTTTGAATTGGAGTCATTTGAGTGGTTTTCGTAAAGTTTTGC
>CAOKRL010000068.1:0-22500 GCA_948470475.1 Galaxea fascicularis
AGACCCTCTGATGAGATCTAGTGGCCCCGATACTTTTCTTGTTTCCATTCTTTGGACACATACTGTTAAGGCTTTCTTATTCTGTGGATTTAGAAGGAACTTTTTCCACTGCTGCACTTTATGGTCAGCTTGAATATTTCTGAATTCATTTCCATATTCAGCCCTCTTTGTCGTCTTTCTGCGTTTTTGAATTCTCTCTATACCCATCAAAGATAACTTCAGTTCTCTGGATGGATGCTCCCTCATGAAGAACCATTCCAAGCAAGGAGTCGGCAACATCTGAAAACTTCTTATATTCACCTTTCAACTTTTGCACTAGTACCATACCATCTGTGATGCAAGCAGATGACTGGGGTATTTCCTCTGCAGCAGGTACATTCTTCTGCAGCTCCTTTGCCAGTGCTGCCTTGCTGGTCATCTGCAATGACCCATCTACTGAGGATAGCGCCCAAGGAAGAGGTCCCATGGGATGACAAAGAACATCTTTCATATGATGCTGTCTGTTTTCTGGTATTATAACCATCTGGCCAAATAGAGCTCTATCCGCTTTTAGCATGATCTCCTTCGCTGTTTTGCTCTTGACCCTCACTTTCTTGTTGAGTTCAGAAAATGTCTGCAGCTTTGATTTCTTCAAAGAATCGTGGAGTTTGACCTTAAGTGGATTTGCCTCCAGGCGTTGGAAACAGAATTCTTGGTAGGCCTTTTCCCCTACAGTTTTTGCATTCAGCAGGTCTTCTATCTTTTTTGTAGCAAACTTTCCGGTTGACAAACATACAAACTCTTGCTGCTCAGGACTGAATGGATTTATCCAGCTGCTTTCTAGCATAGTCATGAGCGACTTCACATCAGCCTCGTCTCTTGCAATTCTGGTTTTTTGAAGATTGGTATGCTGAGAATTAGATCTGCTTAGACGAAGCATGTCCTTAAGCTGCTTCAAAAAAATACTGCGATATTCAGCAGCTATAGAATACTTGCTAACTGTCCCTGCTTTAAGACTGAAGCCTTTGGTGCCCCCTGCCGTCTGCGTGTCCTTATTGACCGTCTCTTTGCATGTCTGATCAACGAGAATCCTACCAAATGGATGTTGATCACCCATCTGGACGGGTCTCTTCAAGGTGGGTCATCTCAGACAAGTATGCAGGTAGATAACGGGCATAATTGATATTATCATATGCAAAGCACCATGGTATCATTTGTTCAATGGCACACAAATGCAGCTCCCAATGCCCCTCTCACCATATTCAGCAGAATTTCCATGAGATCAATGTATGACATCCAGAAACTGGATAAGCTTCCATTACTATTGCGTATATAATCAAGGTACTTATCATACAGAGTGATAAACTCTTTAAAACTTGGACTATCCAAGACCCTCTGTTTTTCCTTCTGGCAAAGGTTGTCATACAATGGTTTCAATCTGGAAAAGGATTCTTGGATAAACTGTCTCTTCGCGGGAACCTTTTCTTCTACCCACGTTTGAAATCCTTTCCAGATAAGTCTTTGGAGTGGTTCATACGTCAACTTATGAAACCTGACAGCACCCCTCAGCTATTACTCCTGATTCAATGCCAATGTCCCTTAAACCAGCATCTTGAAATCTCTTCCCAATAATTAACAGAAGTGTACAGACTGTATGAAAGACGCCCATTCGAAGGACGATATCTGAAAAGTGGTCTGGATGTTTCAATACTATTGCTGTTGCCTTCTCAAACTCATTAATAATTCATCAAGTTAAAACAAAGAAAATCATAAGCGTGAAGGAGGTTTGGATACCCGGTCTTAATTAGCATAGATTTTGACGATTTTACTTCTCCGTTTACTCCTCAGTTTTTGTTTCGATTGAGAAGATATATCAAACACTCGAGACAGTGTTTCATCGGATATCCAAACACCTCGAATTTCGTCAAAAATACTCCGCTGCGCGTCGTATTTTCAACTCTCTTCTCGGTGTTTGGATATCCCGATGAAACACTGTCGCTCGTGTTTGATATATTACTTCGCATACAGAGCTTGATCAAATGCTAGTACTATGTTTTTCAGTTGAAGAACTTCTTTAATATTGAGGGAACAGACTAAAATCTTATTCATGGTTGACATAATCAGGATGCTTTGCGGCCAACCTGTTTTCCTGATTCTAAAATCAAGAAAATCGTAAATTACGTGTATTTCAGTTTTAAGTTATGATTATTGTAGATATGAAATATTTGATTTTCAGGCCATGATTAACCCGATATTAGAGATAGAAATTCAAAAATCAGAACTCTGAAACTTGAAATCAGAATTTGGAAATCAGAAATCTGAAATCAGGATTCAGAAATCAGAAATCGCAAATCGCAGTCCCTCAAAATCTGAAATACACAACTGAGAATTCAGAAATCAAAAGCTTGATTTCCGCAATGCTACTTGTGATATCAAGTTCTGAGAATCACGGTTTATCCCAGTTTGCGATGTCAATATTTTGAATATCAATTAGGTAAAATCGTCCACATTCCCCCTCCGGGGGTGGGTTGAGAGATTTTAATGTTACTTCCGGTATCTTTTTTTAAAGCGGGGGAGGGGTGAGTATTTTTTTAACTTCCTGTGTCAATAACTTTAGGGGGAAGTGGGAGAGGGGGTGGGGTGTAGTTAATTTCCCGCCTCTTTTCGAATCCTTTCGGTTGCTTTAGTCTACTGCGACAAGATGAGTACGGTTGCTTCTTTAGGGGTCAAGGAAGAGATAAAGAACATCCTTGACTCTGGAGGGTTCTTAAGGGATGTTCAGCAATATTTACAAAGAAAATTCCCACACAAACGTTACGGGATGTCAAGAAGGAGTATTCACAGATACTGCCAAGCCAACGGCCTTCAACGTTATTCATCGAAACGGTTAAACAAAGCTGCAGCGGAAAATGCCATAAAGAGAGCAAGTGAAGAGGTAAAACTGACATATCTAACCTGTTTTTAACCGTATGCATGTTACTTCAACACTGAATCTAACTGGTGAATAATTTGCTGTGAGATTTGACAACTGTTTAGTCTAGAATTTAATGGACAAACTTAGACGTGCTATTTTCTTTTGTTGTTATTTTATTGGACAATTCGTACCGTGTTACACAAAGCCATCGGCATTTGGTCACATGAATCGTACTTGCTCACAGATTGTGGCCTACTTTGTTCTTCAAAGCGTTTTCTGTTCGATCTCCTGCACAGAATGTAAGTCGTATCGTCTGTGGTATTTCTTTATTAGTTGTTCTTTAAGTTCATTTGTCATTAAATTTTATTTATTCTTTCTCAGTTTTCACCATTCACGACGAGTCACAGTCAAAAATAGCTTCGATGCCACGAGGTTGTGATGTTTATAGGAGTGGAAATTAAGGCTGACAAATGTCAATTTAACGCGTTGAATTGTTGTGCAGACACAACATTAACAGTGCATTATTGTTTTGCTTGCGTACGTTGAACTAAACGAGGGGAAAAAATTGAGAGCTCAGGAGCGGATTATAATCCCGAATGAAAAGCAAACGCTCATGAAGCATTATGAATTCACTAAAATAAATTATTCATTAAAACAAATTATTCCGTTTTAATCAACTGAGACTAAGGCTTAAAGAAAATGAAACTATGAGCTCATCATCAGAAAGAAGGAATTTTCAGTGCTTCGTTTGCGACGAACCTTGTTCCACTTGACTGAACTTTGCTTTTGAGGACGTGACAACGCACACATACTTTCTGAAACTGATTGATGTCGTGTTGGTTTTATACCGTGAAACTGGAAAATGCTCGCAAAACACAACAAATTACACAGCGCTTTTTCAGCATTTTGCTACTGAACACGACTATTTTAAACTGCGGAGGGAAATTTCAACTTAATCGGGCAGATTTTGTTCGCGTGATTACTAACCACTTCGGAACTGCGAACGTACATCACGCAATCAATAAAAACACCGCTACAGTGTGATTTTCAATATTTTCGTCTCAACTCAACTCTTGATTACCCACGAGCCTAAAACAAACACAAAATCCGTTTTCGGATTCTTTCAGATTTAAGAATCCAATCTGAAATTTTCTTAACGAAACGCGCCGTTAATCTTTGTTTAAAAATCGTTATCAAACATTTTGTCGAAGATTAAAGCGTCTTTTATAAATGCTGTGTGTCTTGCTTAGAAAACAGCACGCTTGAAACACCAGTGTTACCCGAGAAAAAATGTACTTCTCCCGGTTGAGCTAGACGGATTTCTCGTTGGATAACACTTTCCATCATCTAGTTGCTACTTGGTTTAATCTGTCAGTCTACACTTGTGTTTTGCTTTGTAAATGCGGTTTTTAAATTTTTTTTGCGAGAAATATGGCGGTAAATCACACATCCTCACGATTTTTAACGTGTTTTTTGTACACGTGTGAATGGTCGGTCGATTGATGGAAGATCTCATTACTGTTAATATCTGTTTTAAGCGACTTTTTTTCTACCTGATCCTTACACCTTTTTCTGTTAATTTGGTTGAATGAGTCGCTTTACCACATTCATAGCGGAGTTCAGGAAGACCTGTTAAATCTTTTAGAAGAAAATTACTGTGATTTAATACCATCATCAATAATACAAATATATTACTTGAAACACTTTTCATTAGCTCTGGGATAGCACTTAATTAGTAATTGTTTATTAATTAATTTATTGATTAGTTAATTGATAAATCTTAGCTCGAATCCTGGTCCGATGCTAGCTTTATTCTAAATTTATGTCACAACATTCTATAGATGAAAAAAAAAAACTTTCAAACTTTTACCTCTGCATATTTAATTCATATTCGTTTTGGCTTATTTATTGATTGTTACTTTATATATTTGTGCAAGGTTGGGGATTCGTATGGCGCAGGAACACTCCAAGGATATCTCCGCACAAAGGGTGTAAACATTTCTGTCAGGGCTATTAACAGAGTGCTAAAGGAAGCTAATCCAATTGCCTTTGAAGCTAGAAAAAATGACACGCTTGATAGGACAAATCCCATCCCGTACTATGCTCCAAAGTTTGGTTACAAGGGGCACATAGATCAAAATGAAAAACTTGTGCGCTATGGTGTGGTACATGCTGTCTTCAGAGATGGTTATAGTGGCTCAATCGAGAACTGGATTACTCTGCCGTCAAAGAACCCTATTCAGTTGTACAATCAGTTTTACAGGTAAAATGCCGCAAATTGTTAATTGATTGACTGAGGCCGCATTTACATGGTCTCGGTTACCCGAGACAATCCTCCCAAGAGTTGTGCAGGCGAGGTAACTTTTAGCTTATTTCTTTGTAAAATTCAACAACCGTTTTTTATTAGGATCGCTAACAGCTAACCAATCTCGGGGGTTGAGACAACTCGGGTGGGCGAGTTGTCTCGCCTTAGCTGGTAGGGTAACCCTGGCAAGCGGTACAACTTTTTTTATAAAAGCATTGGCGCGCCTAACAGGGATAACTCTCGGTGAGGTGAGTGTCGTGCAATGGCTAGATTAAGGATTTAAAACAGAAATTTGTATCAAAGAAGTGAAATTTAGCAAAACCCACTGTGATCGAATGACCGAGGGAAATTAAAAAAAAAAGTGATGTCTGTAAGGGTTATGAATAATCGTGCAAAGTCAACTTTGGCTCGGCCTACAGGAACTATTTTTTTAAAATATAAATGCTTGATAAAGTTACCTGGGGGAAGGGTTGTCTCGGGTACCAGAGACCACGAAACTGGGGCCTTAGCCAAGCCACAGTTATGTGAAAGAGATCCCTATTGCTGTTTGGTTCACCAAATTGATTCTATGTTTTTCCAAAATATCTTCAATCTTTTATACCTTCAATTATACTCCTCCTCCTCATCATCATCATCATCCTCATCATCATCATATCCTAAGATATTTTACCTACATTTTCTTTGTTTATATAACAGACCAATTCTCCTGAAGACAGGCGTATTTGATCAAGTATGCGTCGATATGGGTAAAGAGTGGGTCCTCATTCTCTTCCTCCAAGAGTTACTGTCAGGGTTCCGAGAGAACATGGACAAGCCAGCACATGTGAAGACAACCTCCAAAAAGAACTTAACAATAGAAAGAATATGGCCCGAGGTCAACTCCAGAGTGAATTATCCAATAAAGCGTGTGCATGTGGACCTAGAGGAAAAAGGCATTCTCGATATGACCAATGAGAACGTCCAGTTTTGTGTTTCTTGGTTCACGTGTGGAGTAGCTAAAGTTGGAATGAAGAGGTTTGTTGATGCTTGGAACAACCATAGGATCAAAGGTAAGAAAACTGTTCCAGCAGTCTACTGGCTTAATATATATCGCCCGGGTGTAATGTTAATTTTTTTTAAACAAAGGCGAACATGGGCGGAATTTGATTAGTTAATTGATAAATCTTAGCTCGAATCCTGGTCCGATGCTAGCTTTATTCTAAATTTATGTCACAACATTCTATAGATGAAAAAAAAAAACTTTCAAACTTTTACCTCTGCATATTTAATTCATATTCGTTTTGGCTTATTTATTGATTGTTACTTTATATATTTGTGCAAGGTTGGGGATTCGTATGGCGCAGGAACACTCCAAGGATATCTCCGCACAAAGGGTGTAAACATTTCTGTCAGGGCTATTAACAGAGTGCTAAAGGAAGCTAATCCAATTGCCTTTGAAGCTAGAAAAAATGACACGCTTGATAGGACAAATCCCATCCCGTACTATGCTCCAAAGTTTGGTTACAAGGGGCACATAGATCAAAATGAAAAACTTGTGCGCTATGGTGTGGTACATGCTGTCTTCAGAGATGGTTATAGTGGCTCAATCGAGAACTGGATTACTCTGCCGTCAAAGAACCCTATTCAGTTGTACAATCAGTTTTACAGGTAAAATGCCGCAAATTGTTAATTGATTGACTGAGGCCGCATTTACATGGTCTCGGTTACCCGAGACAATCCTCCCAAGAGTTGTGCAGGCGAGGTAACTTTTAGCTTATTTCTTTGTAAAATTCAACAACCGTTTTTTATTAGGATCGCTAACAGCTAACCAATCTCGGGGGTTGAGACAACTCGGGTGGGCGAGTTGTCTCGCCTTAGCTGGTAGGGTAACCCTGGCAAGCGGTACAACTTTTTTTATAAAAGCATTGGCGCGCCTAACAGGGATAACTCTCGGTGAGGTGAGTGTCGTGCAATGGCTAGATTAAGGATTTAAAACAGAAATTTGTATCAAAGAAGTGAAATTTAGCAAAACCCACTGTGATCGAATGACCGAGGGAAATTAAAAAAAAAAGTGATGTCTGTAAGGGTTATGAATAATCGTGCAAAGTCAACTTTGGCTCGGCCTACAGGAACTATTTTTTTAAAATATAAATGCTTGATAAAGTTACCTGGGGGAAGGGTTGTCTCGGGTACCAGAGACCACGAAACTGGGGCCTTAGCCAAGCCACAGTTATGTGAAAGAGATCCCTATTGCTGTTTGGTTCACCAAATTGATTCTATGTTTTTCCAAAATATCTTCAATCTTTTATACCTTCAATTATACTCCTCCTCCTCATCATCATCATCATCCTCATCATCATCATATCCTAAGATATTTTACCTACATTTTCTTTGTTTATATAACAGACCAATTCTCCTGAAGACAGGCGTATTTGATCAAGTATGCGTCGATATGGGTAAAGAGTGGGTCCTCATTCTCTTCCTCCAAGAGTTACTGTCAGGGTTCCGAGAGAACATGGACAAGCCAGCACATGTGAAGACAACCTCCAAAAAGAACTTAACAATAGAAAGAATATGGCCCGAGGTCAACTCCAGAGTGAATTATCCAATAAAGCGTGTGCATGTGGACCTAGAGGAAAAAGGCATTCTCGATATGACCAATGAGAACGTCCAGTTTTGTGTTTCTTGGTTCACGTGTGGAGTAGCTAAAGTTGGAATGAAGAGGTTTGTTGATGCTTGGAACAACCATAGGATCAAAGGTAAGAAAACTGTTCCAGCAGTCTACTGGCTTAATATATATCGCCCGGGTGTAATGTTAATTTTTTTTAAACAAAGGCGAACATGGGCGGAACCCACTTTATTAATTCCGCTTTGTTAACTTGCTCGTGCAAAAAAAATATTCCTAAACAGATAGACGGAAGGCTGCTGCCCTTTCAGAGTTTTACCGCCAAAGGCTGACTGAGAACTCGCCCAACGATAAAGGCTTACACCCCAACCCACAGTACTTCACGGCTACTTGGTTGAGACTGATCGTAAAAAGGCGTAATATATTGAAATAACAGGAGTTATTTTGTCACGAGTAAAACGCGATGACATCGGCCTCAATTCAAGTTGTTTGTTATGTCGCCCAAATTTCCGACCACTTTATACAGAGAACAATATAAAGTTAGATACACACAAGAAGAAAACAGAATGCGTTAAGATAACCAATGAGGCATTAAAAAGTAACTAAGTGATCGAAAAACTGAGGGAAATGTGAGCCCCATATGTACTCCCGGCTACGTGTACGTTTATTGGGACCATCAATCATTTTGTCTTGGCCTCTAGTTTTGTCTAACGGCTCGTGGCCATCGGAGGAAGGACATCCAAACGGCAATCAGCGAGGCCAAGATGTCACGTCAAACGACACATGGCCATTTTGGCTTAAAAACGGGCATTTCAGAAATAGCGTGATGGAAACGGAAGCCCGTACCTGATTTTGTTTCAGCTCTGTCAAGGACAATTAAGTGTAATCACTGCAGTAAACTCTTTGTTAACCAGCAAGGGTTGTTTCATACGGTTAAGTTAAAAACATAAACTTGTATTGTACGTACAGATGTTTCTAGACACAAAATTATATCTATCCTTTTCAAAATTTCAGCCTCGGCTTTATTCTGAAAATGTTGTTAAAATTTCTCAAATTTCAGCCTCGATATTCTTATAAAATATATTGTTATAAAAAAGAGTGTATTTGGTTTTTGTGCTGTCCAAAATCAATTTATCTATCTGCACTGAGAAAGTTTCTGATTTTGTTTTCAGGAAAACCAGGAAATGCAGTTCCATCGATCAGAAAGCTGCAGTCAAACACATTGAAACCGTTAACCGAAGCTGTTGTTCCTAATGAAGAGCATGCTGTACGCATGTTTGAAGCTCAAGGCGGGCAACTTCAGCGGGAATGGAGAGTTGGCCGGACCTGCTAACAGGAGATAATCATGCTCGTCAACAAAGGAAACGCTTCTTTCTTGAAAGGCATTCCTTTGAGAACATATTTACTGCTCTAGTGAGTGGAAATCCACAGCCCTTTAAAAATGGTCTTAAGTATTTCATGAGGCTCACCTACTCTATGTAAAAACACGTTTATTGAACCTTAATTAAAGGTATTAATTTTGTCTTTAACTTTAAAGCACGTGAAGTCAACGTTATGTTCTCTTGTATACATATAAGCATTTGTATATAAAATATTAACTCTATACAAACATATGTTGGTGTGAGATCATATGACAAATTAATAAGAAGCGAAGACCTCTTAAAGCTATTATAGGTAACAATGAACTTTAAACAATTTGTTTACAGCATTATAGAAATCATGTTTTGGTATTGTCAGTTAGTCATAAGAGGTCAACTTAAAGCCAAATTAACTACTTTCTAACTCAAGTAAATAACTCAATCAATGATCTTTGATCAATCAATTCCACTTTGTGAGACAATCTGTCATTCCTATTTCGTAGTTTTAAATGCCTCAAATGTCTAAGCCAGTCTAATCACTGTCTGTGGAGCTGACTCCACTTGGTATCACAGAAACTTTTTCGGAAAGCTCCCTCATTCCTGAGAGAAGAATGGGGTACATAGGCCCCCTCCGTTGCTTGCAAAGGGGACATTTGTCATCCTGCCTGGCTGACAATTCATTAACACAAGAAAGACAGAAAACATGATTACAACAGGACGTAGCATGTGGTACCTCGTCCTTGGTAGTTGCATAACAAATTGGGCACTTTAACATTTCTTTTAAAAAGGCAGCAATATCTTTGTATACACTGTCTGATCCCTTCACTAAGAAGGCTTGAGTTTCATTTAACTTCTTATCCATTGACTTTAATAGTTCCTCTATACCACTGATAGCGCCATCTGTATTTGACTGATTACTGAAGGAAACGCCGCTTTGCCCAGGGACTGGATCTGTATAAAGGCCAGCATTTACTTTGCATACAGCAAAGATTTTGCGACTTCCTGTCCAATATTTTCCTGCAAATCACATTATTCTAATTAGGACATATACGTTCTAAATAAGTTATGTAGTAATCGTCAAGATCAATTGTTATAGAACACACCTAACAGATTAATTAATTCGAAATGTCGAAGAATTTGCTGGTGTACACAGAATAGAAAGTAAAATGGCTTTTACTAACTAAGTAAAATACTGTACGCATCTGTCCAGCCTGTATTGCTATGGAACAAAAAAAAAAACAATATTTGTGCAGTGGTTTTTAATGTGTCATATTTATAAGAGGACTTGGTCCCGATCATCTTGCTTTAATGGAGTACTAATGTGGGCAACAGTTCACTGTTACCCGCAAAATGTTGACTTTTTTGTACATCATTTGTCAATAAAGTGATCATTAGTTTTCCACCGGTTTGACCGATAAAATATTTTTCTCAATGCACACGTTAAATACTTAATGACAGAATCACGGATCCGTCAACATTGAGATTCTTGGGAAACAAAATTCACTGGTCCCTACCGGACGAGTCACTAAGTGTTTAATGTATACATTGAGAAGCACATTTTGTCAATTTTCTGTAAAACTAGGAACACACCCAGAACGCCTTGGAACAATTCCAGAATTTTTGGGACTCTGATGGTGAAATTCTAACCGATGATTATTTTCCATTTATTTGTCTAATATTTTAATTTTATTTATTTCAATTTTGACCATTAGTTTTATTTGAATTTATTCCCTTTTTTAATCTGTTTAAAATTTTTGGCGGTCCGGGATATTTCGGAGTGTTCTGGGGATGTTCCGCGCCGCCCGGTGTTGCGGTTGTGTTGCTGATTTTACAGACACACAATTTTGTCGCGCAAAGTGTCTGCAGTTACAAAATTACCAAAAATATTCCCGAATAATTTCTGCAATATCAAGCCTACACTCCCCACAAATTGCGTAATAAAAGTTTCAATTGAAAGATTGGGCTATGTCTGCTGTCGGAAGTTTAAATAGGCCTTATCACGGCTTTCGACGCCACCTTGACGGGTAGGCAAATCAGTGAGTAATTTTCCCGCGCCGCACCGTCTACCCTGTCGTTACGGACAAATGTATGGGAAATTAGAAAGTTTAATTGAGCGCGTTCTAGCCAAGCTACATCCTACAAACTTGGTGAATACAATCCGCGGCTTCTGCTCAGTAACGTAACGTTGCGATTCATCAAAAAAGATATTTACCATCGGACTTATACAAACACTTTAATTTCTGACGGCTTTGCCTACCCGTCAAGATGGCGCCAAAAACCGTGATGCCTATTACGTGTACCATAACCAAGGTTTATGGATATCACGTCAGATTTCCTCAATCGTTTAGTTTTCAGTAATTACACATATAGGCACACATTACAGAACTGAATAAACCATATCTTACCTACTCGTCCTGGTGAGTCTGAAATTTCTAGGAAATCACTGTCAAACAGAATTAGGTTCGCTGGCTGCACAAACAGCTCTTGACTCAAGGCCACTTTTACATCGGAGCATGACGTGTTGATGTTACACTTTACCAGACAGTTTCGTAAAGGACGTATTTTTGAGTCCACTCGCTCACCAATTGTTACCTTAAAATACCAGGAGGCGTGATCAATCTCGACCATTGCAGCCGGGGAAGCCTTGTTTCCTTGCATTGGCGTCTTGCCCTTCGGTTTCGGCACTTTCCGCTTCCCTTTCTTTGCACTCTTGCCACCACTGCTGGCAAGTCTGTATGCCGTCTGCATGAATTCGTCCGAGCTTTCTTCGTCGGAGGACTCGTATAGATTTCTCTTAGTGTTTCTGATCTCCCTTTGGCTTTGACTAACTTCTATTTCATAAACACTGAAACTCTCCAGCTGTGGAAAAGCGCCATTGTCATCGGCGAAAACATAGGTATCGGAAAGACCACGCGACTCACGCAGCCAGCAGGTCGAGTTGTTCTGTATGTTAAAGAGTGCCATCAGAGCAGCAACGGTGACATTTTTTGTAGCCACCGTGCGGGTTAACTCGCCATACTTGACTTCACAATTATCCATTTTGTCGCCACTATCAACTCTTCCACTTTAAGAAATAAATATACCCACGTGACACTTTTGGCGCGAAATGGTGGTTCCACTCATTCACATCCCCTACCCGAAAGGGCGAGATAATTTCCACTTACAAGGGTGCGGTTAGGGTTAAAAGTGTCACCGGAAGTAATAGCGTCATTCTACCCACTCCCGGAGGGGGAATGTAGACGATTTTACCGATTTGATATTCAAAATAATGATATCGCAGACTGGGATAAAGCGTGCTTGTCAGAACTGGATATGGCAAGTGGCATTTCGGAAATCAAGCTTTCGATTTCAGATTTTCAGGGATTGTGATCTGCGATTTCTGAATTCTGATTTCTGGTTTCAGATTTCTGATTTCTAAATTCTGATTTCAAGTTTCAGAGTTCTGATTTTTGAATTGCTGTCTCTAATTTCGGGTTAATCATGGCCTCAAAATCGTAAATTTCATATCTATAATATCAGAACTTAGAACTGAATTACACCTAATTTACAATTTTCTTGATTTTAAAATCAGGAAATCACGTTGGCCGCAAAGCATCCTGATTGACATGCTGGTAGCGGGAGCATCAATAGTGGGAAGATACCCAATATTGTCTTGACGAACCTAAATTTCGTTACAGACCAAAATGTTACAGCCAGTCCAGTGAGCTTTCTGGTTCATCTGTGCATGTAGGCGCACTAAAACCCACAAAAGGTTTTTTCTGCAGTCATCTTTTAATGTTTCCTGGCAGTTTACTTCCACATATCTTTTTGGCTTAGGGCCTTGACGCTCACCTGCATTATAAATTGGTAGAGCTGTAACATCCAGTGGCTCTACACTCATTTCTTTAGTTTTAGTGATCCCAGGTGACTGCTCAATAAGGGGCTGGGGGCCAAAATGCCTCGCTTGTACTGCAATACCATTTACACGGTGTGAAGAGCCATCTCCTGAAAGAGTTTCTTCCAGCCTGTCAATATTATCCCATGCCAATGTGGTACTGACGTGAGGTTGTATATGATTAGGCAGTGGAATTTCACTTGTTGCTGCAATCTTCTGCATGCAAAGAGCAGTGTTAATTTCCTCTAGGTGAGAGTAAGAAATGCCGTGACCATAACGATTTAGTATAGATACTAGCTCGACATTGTTTGTAAGAGTTTTTGCGGCATACAGGAGAAGAATTTGTTTAGGAGGCTTAATCCTTCCTTTGCTTACTCCAAATATTAGATGTTGTGAAAAGGACTTCATCAAGCTTTGGACAACATTCTCCCTCTGTTACATCTTTGTTGCCAGTCAGCGATGTACACAAAAACACACTTAGCTCTTCGGGAATATCTATTGCACTGTCATTCAGCTCTGAAGGGCACAGTGGCCATGACATTTTGCTTTCCTTGTTCCGAATGGCTTCACGGATGTCAGCCGCAGCTTTCTGAATATTGGACATCTTTGTCGTTGCGCATCTGTTATCATTTTTTGCCCTAATGATAGTAACCATATTTCTAGCAATTTGCATCGGCGTTAGGCTGGCAGGAATAAGGAACACACGGGTGCTATCTAGCAAGTTGTCAGACTTAAGCAACTCACTAAACTCTGCTTCTATGTTCCTTTTGATATGCTTCCTTGTCTCCTAATGACATAAGAAACTCTACAAGTAATTGAGTGATCTCCGATAGCTTTACGACTTTCCCACTTTCTATCACATCAGATCTAATGTAGTGAAACAGCATTTGGTAAGCATCAGACTCTAGACAGGCATACTCGTTATCTCGTTGTGATTTGCAACTTGCATCTGGTCTAGTGTAGCTCCTGTAGCCTGTCCTGTGATAACAAGCCTCTGCAGCAACTAACTTGCGTGACACAAGGGCAAGAATCTTGCTATCATTCTTTTGTGTAGCTATCTTTCTCATAGAACTATCTGCACGCATATCTTGGCATTGTACCAAAGGCTCACGACTTCTTGTGCCCTTGATATATTTTGGCCTTTCATAGAAAATGCAACTGCGCAGGTATGTTGTGCTAGTATTGGTAGATCCTCGAATAGAGAGCCTCCTAACCACCTGGTGAGTCTGGCTGTTGGACGGTTGCTCAGATAATTTATGTAACAACTTTTTCATTGTGAAAATACTGCGACATTTTCGATGGTAATAAATGTGTAGGACTTCTCCTTCGCTTAATGACTTGGAGATTTCGAGTATTTCTTGGTGCTTACGAATCTCTGCTGCTCTTAACAGCGTTTTCAATGAATCATCACCTTTAAGACTAACTAAATCTGAGCTATCATCGGTGCAGTGAATGATACAGTTTTTATCCTTGCAGAGTCATTTCACATTTCATTCGTCAGCATCATCATTACGTCTTTTAGAGGAGACCCCTATTTAATGAAATGACTATTTTTAGTGTTTAAGTGGCAATCCATTTGCAATAAACGTAACCATATTAAGTTATGCAGTGTATGAAAAAAATGGGCCATGTGGAGTGACATGTTAGATTTTGACTGCTCGGAATTTTTGCTACTAAAAAGCTGATAATATATTCAAATACCATTTTCTGCAACAAATGAATCATGCTAAAAATAAGTTAGAATTACATTCTACTTTTAAATCTACAAAAAGATTACTAGTAAAAGCTAGGCTACAGGAAATTTCTATCAGATTATCGAACTGAGCATTCTACAATATCTGTAAGTTCCTTTAAAATTTGGCTTATTAAGTCAAATATTAAAATAATTTTGCCTGCAAAAGTTTAATCTGCTTATTAGTCAGATGCTTTTGCTTAAATTGTAAAGAAGGTTTTGCAATCAAAACCACACTCACCTGGAACAGTAGCCGCCATGTTGGATTTTACCCATAATACGGTGCGCACGCTGCATTTCAATTTTCCCTTCTATTTTCAAACTCATTCAAATGTGGAGACATTTTGAGGATAAATGACAAAACAAAAGTCATTTATGTCTCCCAACATAAATTAAACTACAAAGATGTATCTTCTCCCTCGTTTTCATGCTAAATTGCCGTTTTTGGCCTTTTTACATTACAAAAATACCGCGAAAGCTAGTCCTACAGAAAGGTTATCATACAAATTTTTAATCTGCACAAACTGTGCTATCAATACACCATTTTACTAATGATCAGTTCCCAGTGAATTGTGGGTAGATGCAGTCCTCTGTGGGGGCAAACAGCTCTCTAAAGATGTAATTTGAAATTCAAATTTTACCCGTTTGCCCCCACAGAGCACTGGATCTACCCACAATTCACCGGGAACTGATCATTAGTAAAATGGTGTATTCGTGGCAATCATCCTTTGTCCCTCAATTTGGTACCAAAATCAGGATTGGCCCATGGACTATATGACCCGCGTATTCTTAATATACATTTCCGTCACGCAATATCTCGGTGCGTGGTGCGTGGTTTGCGTGGTGGGAAAGGTCAAATTCCCTTTCGTGTCATTATGGCTTGTTATTCCCGGGCCAATCGTATTTATGCTTTTCCATTATGTCAATCAAAAAGACCATGCGGTGTTATCCTCACATTAAAGGAATGGACAATGTCTAGCGTGCGTCCGTCCAATTCGGGATGCACGCGGATAGTTGGGAGAGCACGAAGGTAGCATAAGAGATGCTCGAGGCGCAGCCGAGAGCATCTCTAGCTACCTAAGTGCTCTCCCAACTATCCAAGTGCATCCCGAATTGGATGGACGCACCGGCTAGACATTGTCCATTGCTTTTATAACATAGCGAGACATTTTTCGCGCTGAAAAGTCGCTTTTTCTGTACTGATCAAATTACATATTCTCTTAACTGCGCGGGTGCATACTAAAAATAGAATGACTTGTTTTTCAAAAACACATTTACTTTTACACGCTTACATCTGCGAGTGACAAAATAAGTGTATCAAAATACCACACATAGGCCTTCCAGCTTAAAATATTTAGTTAAGATGTCAAGGAAAACGTTTCTTTAAAATCACCATTCAAAATGATGCATGCTTTAAAACGTCTTGGGTCTTACGAGTCATTTTGAAGGGGTCGCCGAAGAGACCACGACTTGCACATTTTGAATCGTGCAGTTGCTGAAAATGGAGTCGAAATTACACGACAATTTGAAACTCACTCTTGATCATAGAAACATACCAGTTAGTGTTTTTCTTGGTCTTGTTTGATTGTTTATCTTCGAATATTTTTTCGTAATCCCGCTCGGATAAATTTGCGAAGCGGTTGTTTTCACTGGTAGCACTTTCGCTTTGTTGATCTTTAGACGCTTCCAATACTTCTGCAACCATTTCAGACACGTTTTTTAGGTCTTCAAAGTCATAGAAACACCCTACCTCAGATGCTGGGTTGACCAGCCATTATAATACCTAACGTTAAGTTAAAAAAGCTGTGAAAAAAGTTTTGCTGGCAAGAAATTTCATTGACACTGACGTCAGCCTGAACCATCTCTATGAACCATCCGTTTCTTTTTCATAAAATATTAGCCAATAAGAACGCGCGTTAGAATGTAGCTATGTTATAACTGTAGTTCACTTCAAGTTCTCTGACCTCTCAGAGTGTTGTGAAAAATTCCCACCCACCCAACCCTATTTGGCTCTCTGAGCATGGTGTAAACATTTATGTGTAGTTTTATCAACTGTTTTGCCACACAATCATACTGCTATGCAGTAGTTCTAGTTATCCAGCTTAGTGATGTTGGACTTGAACAGCATATTTGCTCATTGAGACATTGTTACTGTTAGTGTCACATCAAGTGTTTTTTGGTTGATCATAATTTCATAGTTTCATGGGTTTCATTTTTTCATAGGCTTCGTGGTTTCAATGGTTTCATAGTGTCATGTAATGCTTAATGATTTTTTTATGCAGGTTTCTTTTGTTTAAACATGTTGTTTCCGTAGGACGCGACTACGTAACTTTTACTGTTGTTGTTTGTTATAAAACTAATTCTTTGAAATATTCATTTCTCATCAGGATCTATTGTAAACTGTTCAACGTTAACTGTTAATTACTAGATTTTTCACAGTAGCTTTTATTTGCGACACCTTGCGTTTGGATAGGATTTGCAAGTCGTAGCTATTAAGAAGGGGCCACATTGCTGTAAAGTTAGTACGGGGGGTGCGTTCAAGAGATTAAGAGAGAAACTTTTAAAAGTACACACACTACTGAAATCCTTCAGTAAAGGCGTCCCGGATTCACGGCAAATAAGTGAAACAGAAGTGCTGTAAAAGTCGACAGAGCAGGAATACGGAACGCCAATACGGCATACGGACAAGTACTTTGGTGATCGTAAAATTTCTCCGAGAACGGCTGCAGATTCAACCACATTGAACGAGAGAACAGCAGAGTGGGAGATAAAAGCAAGTTTGTGAAAGGTATTAAAGTAAAGCGGAGTTACTGAAGTTTGGGAGTTTTTGGATCGGGTAAAGTGGTGTTGACATTGGAAGAAGTCATGGCGTGGTGGTTTATGCGCAAGAGGAACCAAAAAAAAAAACAGTTAATTTGTATTTGAAGAAAATAAGTTTTAAATATGTACTAGATTAAGTAGTTAAAAACCGCTTTGTATTTTGTGCTTAAACAAAAAATAGGGGTATTACATTAGTCTTTTGAATTTGGAAGAATTATCTCGTTTTAATCGTTGATTAGTTAATCTATTAATTGCAGAATTTTGGAGTATTGTTTTAATAAATGGCCAAACTATTATTTTGGTACGTGTTTTCTCAAGTTTGTTTATGCTCATTGGTCTCCGTTAGAAATAACTCACTATTGTGGCGGGTTTTGTCACACATAGGTTTTATGGGTTTCGTGGTTTCGTACTTTAGTAGGTTTTGTGGTTTTTTCCGGAGTTTCGTAGTTTCGTGGTTTTATGAGTTTTGTGGTTTCGTGGGTTTCGTGGTTTTATAGGTTTCATGGGTCTCAGTTGTTTTTGTTCATTCCAACAAACATCTTTTTTATGCTGAAAATTAACACAGGGACTTGTCAGACGCCAGTAGAGAGGACAAACTTTTATGTTGCACAACAAAAGAAAATCAAAGGAGACTGTAAATAAGTCGTGGATACATTACGCTTCAGTGGGTTTTGGAGATAATTGAATTCCTTTAACAAAAATAAACATTCTTACATGTATCCATAGGCAGCCAATGAGTAAGTTAACAAATTGACTCCAGTGTTGTGCTAATCGAGATTGTAACAATTCAATAACATTGTTTGGATTATTTCCCTGAGTAACATCTGAAGTAAACTGAACTTTGCCCTTGAAACACAATACTTGTGATTTCGTTTCTTAAGCCCGCCGCACACGTGAGAAAAGAGCTGAGCAAAATTCCTCGCGATGCAGTTAGCTCAGCCGTTTCCTCACGTGTGCGGCGGGCTTTACACTTTATTGAATTACACATTGAACAACATGTACAAATTCATCATGAAAGACAACTGATACTTGAGATGTCTTTTTATGTTTCGCAGTTCTTGTTTTGAAAAGATAACCTAACCAATTGCAAAATACAACCTTGAACCTTTCGCACGAGTGATTCCAACTGCTTTACATCTACACATTCTGGTTTTAAGATAATTACGGTAATCAAACGAAAAAATATTTATCAACACTGACGAATGTGGTACACTATGAACGATATGAGATCTTACATACCTCTTAATTGCTTTATTCTTGTTAAATAAGTTCAGAATTTTCTTCCACGGTAATCTCGATGGTTTTCTATCACTGCGGGCGCCTTTGCTAACCCGAGTAGACTTTGGCCTATACTTCTTCCTTTCTGTAATTTTTCATGACTTCTGTTACCATCCGATACGTCTTCAAACTGCGTTTTGTTCTGCTTGGGCTCAAGACTGTTTTCATTGGATATTATGAACTGATCAGTTGTGCTACTGATGGTTCCAATAGTTTTGTCGGAGCTTACGTTTGATTCATAGTTTGGCTGATATGAGTGCTCACAGGTTCGCTTAAAGGTTCGCTCGTAAGAATCACTCGTGAAAGGCTCACTATTTATAAACCCCCTGTGAGTTTGGAGGATCGACGAGTAAACGTCTCGAGGAGTCAAAAACTCTTCGCATTCAGTTCTCACAGTCACAACCAACTCGGTTACATGTGTATGTGCTGCCGCGGCGAGAATTAGTCGAAACTCTGTTAGAGTTCCGCCCCGGCATTGAATCGGTATCAATCGGGTTGCCGTCGAAATATCGATTTGTTTACATCTGAGTGAGTGACACATTTGCATAATTCTGCCCCACAGCAATACTCGTTTCTACGCTTCGCGTATCCACGACTAAAAAGAAAGAAAGTATTCTCCCCAATTTTAGAAGAAATTTACGGAATCAGGAGCCCAGGGTTCTGGGCTCCTGATGGAATCTTTAACAAAACTCTTCAAACTCTTTTGTCAAAAAAGTGCTTTTATCACCCCAAAAAGCATGCAAACACCGTCATTGTTTGCACTCTGTAGCCAATAAGAAGGCTACAATTTCTGATGCCCTACGTGGGTAATAATGTTAAAGCTCCAAGAAAATAGCTGGTCTTGTAAGAGGAGCAACTATAAAAAAAAAGTATAAAGCCAACCCGAGAACTGATGAGGTTTGCGTGGAAAACCGAAACCATGTCTTGCGTGATCACAAATTGACAATAACAGAACAGTCGCAAGACCGTTTAGGTAATTCAAAGATATTACTAAAGTGAGATCTACCAAAGCAGCGGTGAACTACGTGCTCCACGCCCAGAGACTAACATCGTTAGAAAAAAACCTCAAGTTAAAAAATCATTGCGTAAAGATCGTTGCTACTGAGTCACAACGCATTCCTATATAATTAATGTAGCTTCAGTAGAAGCTGCAATATATTCTTCGAACTTTGGATCTGTAAGTTCTAAATCACTGTGTGTGAAAATTTAACATTCCGCCAGCGTGACAAAAAATTGCAGGAAACCGGGCAGAAACCATCACATTCACGGACAAAATAAAATCGTTTTTAATTGTTCAGTTCCAGGGGGCACTTTGGAGAAAATAAAACAACCTTAAGACCTCCTTTAGTAATGAAGAAGTCTACGTTTCAAAAGAGGTCAAAGAGAATGCTCTTGCATGAGGAGGCAAATCATTCCGACCAGAATAATTAACACAGAAAATCAATGTGGGTGTAGAGGCCTCTCAGCATAAAACAAGTGGCAAAAATCATATTTGCTCAGTCAAAACATCCAATGCATTACCGCCAGAGAAAAATATTTATTGCAACAAGCAGCATTTTAGCAAGAGATAAAAGTCGTCCATTGCCTACCGACCCCCTCTTTACTTGCGGAGTGCTCCCATGAGAAAAAAAAAACCACGAAACCCTTGACACCAAGAAATCTATGAAACCATGAAACCCTTCACACCATGAAACGATTGACACCACGAAACCTATGAAACCATGAAATTATTGACACCACGAAACCTATCAAACCATGAAACCATGAAAACATTCACATCACGAAACTTATGAAACCATGAAACCATTGACACCACGAAACCTATAAAACCGTGAAAACATTGACACCAAGAAACCTATAAACCCATGACACTATGAAACCATTGACACCACGAAACCTATGAAACCAGCTTCTTGGTGGTCAAAGTAAGTGGTGCGGCAAAACCGAGAGGGTCATAAGTGGAGGACACAGTCGAAAGTATTCCTCTTCTAGGTAATGGCTTTTCCTTGATGACAATGCGGAATCCAAAGGTATCCGATTCAATGCACCACTGTACACCAAGAGCACGTTCATCTGGCAAATCATCATAGTTCAGGTCCAGCGTTTTCACGTCCTTTGAACGCTCTTCTTCTGGAATTGACTCGAGAACACTCCTACGGCTGCTGATAAACTTTGTGAGGCGAAATCCGCCCTTTGCGCATGCTTTTCGAAGGCTGTTGATTTGGTTCTTGCCTTCAGATTCGGTACTGACTGATCGTAGGCAGTCATCTAAGTAAAAGTTCCATCGTAATGCATTTGCATTTGGTGTTGAAGAGTTCTAATGGGAAAGGCTCCTGGTTGGTTTCGCTCTCTGTCTTGGCGCAATTTACACTATGATTTTCATGGCTCGGTAGAAAAGGCAAGGACGGCCTTTCATGTTTCAATTCCGGTGTTGTTACGTGTTGTGACGGCATTGGCATTACCTGTTGTGGCTGAGATGGGGCTAATTCTCGAGGCTTGAATGATGATAATGTTGCTGGATGGGGGAGTGGTTCAATTTTGGCATACCCGGTAAGTTTCGGTGAGATTTTTGTTGTCTTCTTTTTCTTCATTTCTGCCAAAACATGTTCCCTCGCCTGCACTTTAGCAATTCTGAGGTCTAGTTGGTATTCTTCTTCGGAAACCTTAAGCCCAAGTCTCTGTTTTAGCATAGAGCGTTCTGCGATTAATTCGGCGACCTTGGTCTTCTCTTTTGTGCGCGCCGACAAAGAAGAGTTTTTCGAGTTTCTTGAGCAGCGTGACAAATTGGAATTTGACTTGTGTGAATGATGACCGGAAAGGTTATCGAGTTGATCGCTGAGACGTTGTTCGCATGTGGCAATCCAATTAGCTACTTCATTACGGTTCTCGAAAATGTCACTTTCTTTAAACTCGAAATGTGCTGACGCTTCTTCTTTATCTTCCGGCGATGACAATGCGTCTTGGTACTCGTGAAAACAATCTTGAAAATGTTGACATAGTCTGTCAAGTTTGGTGAATTGATTTTTCACGACTTCCAAATTGTTTTGATTGCTGCGAAGTTTCGTGATGTCGGTTATTTTGCAGGTAACCACCTTCAATGCGGTGATTTGATCGTTCCTCAATTTCCGAATTCTTTCCCTCCTACCCTTTTCGGTAAGTTTATGGGTTCTGGTGTTCGAAGATTCTATTTCTTTTTCTGTTTCATCACCTTCGATGGATGCTTTCACCAATTGGTTCTCGTCATCTTCATCGGGTTTGTTTACGTTTGTGAGTTCAAGCGCGAGGTCATCGCACGTGCCTTCATGATCAGCCATTTTCACAAGCGATCGATTTTTCTTTGATTTTTCCTTGGAGAATCCAGACGAAGCAGGCGCTTTTAGACGTTACAGTTGATGGTTCGTCCTGAATTTCCAGAAGATCAAAGCCCTAGAATTTTCGAAACGAATGTGAGAGCAGAACTTTTATGATAGAAACTTTGAGCTCTCGTTTCTCACAGGACGATAACTATCTGAATCCCTGATCTTCCCGTTAGACAGATAATTCTCAACGCGCTTCTGATTACCATAGAACGTTTATTAGCAATGCATAGCGATACAAAACGGTTGTAAAACGGTGTATTGAGTAACGAGGCAATG
>CAOKRL010000069.1:0-5000 GCA_948470475.1 Galaxea fascicularis
ACCCTAGTCAGCCTCCGCCATTTTCGATGACATCGAAATTATTGATATAGCATGGTAAAGCGAATCCTTATTGTTTTACTGTAAGCTGTGTTTCAGAAGGTATGTTTAATTATCTTGAGTAGTTCTACAGTGATTTCTCTTCGTTTCGACAGGCTCTGAATAAAATATAATAGCCAAATTCTCGCATGTAAACAAAAACAAAGGTGTGGCTGACTAGGGCCCTTTAAGTTTACTTCTTCTAATCTACTCTATTCAGAGATTTCAAAGCTGTGACTGACATTGATTGTTTTATTTCCTTCCCGTTCAGGTTGTCCTTCAAGCTGCGAGTGTAATCCCATCTCACCAAAGAAAACTGAAGGAAATGCTGATCACTATTCAGAGAAAGGAAGGGAACTAACAGATGTACCTGGAAACATTCCTTCTAACACAACTGCAATGTAAGCTGATTAAACATACAATAGCACAGCTTATCCGCGGAATCGTCATTTAGAACCCAAATTCACAGTTACTTTTATGAAGTACTTTAAAATGAAATTGCTACCAGGAAACGTTTAAAAACTGTCAGAAAATTTGTCCACAGTCGAAAATGTTCTATAGGTTGCAAATCAACGCAGGTATTTTATCCTCTGCTCCATTTAACTGTAGAGGCACAAATAGCACAATCTCTATGAACTTAGAAAATTTAATAATTTTTTTCTTAGTGAAACGAGCTTTAACATGTAATTCTTGAGTTATTCACAATACGATTTCTTTTCTCAACAAGAAGCAATTTTCTGGACCTCTTGAGGTTAAATTACTTGTAAGTACTTGTTTATTTCCGTTTATTTGGGACTTGAATGCGAAACATTAAAGCGTTCAGAATGGCACGCAAAATAAGACAAATAGATTTGTGTGGCCGTTTCATGAAACAGAATAGAAATAGAAACTGATAATAAGGAGTCCAAAAGGTCGTTTGTGAATAGTACTGGATGGTATCTTTTGAGGTTACCAAATAAAGTATACCGTAAACTGCCGCTTATAAGCTTATATACAGCATCGCACGGGTTTTGAATCGTAATTTAGACTGACAGTATTAACGTCCAGTTTACTGAAAGGTCTGACAGTATTAACGTCCAGTTTACTGAAAGGTCTAGCTTCCTCATCCTCATCGTCACCGCCATAAGTTAGGCCATAACGAGATGTCTAGATGAAACTCCACAAGGTGTTATCATAATTTATTACCCGTATGCAATAAATTACACTTTCTGTTTCGTCCCACCGACCCAAAGCTTTTGCTTGAACCTTCCTTGCCAACATAGCTTGTTTATGGGTTTGTCTAGACCCACTTAGTGTTGTAGCTTTGCCTCTGCATATTAGCATTCGCATTTCTTAATTTGTCATTTTGATCTTCAAAAGATCAAACATCACATCTGAGTTGACAATGTAATGTTTTTGCTTTTTTTTTTCTTTTGTAAAATATTGACAGGGACCTAAGTGACAATCGCATTTTCAGAATAGAGAGAGGTACATTTAGCAACGCCACTTCACTTGAAACACTGTAAGTAAATGATCACAATGAATAGACTGCGCACAGACTCTCTTTCGGTGGAAAATCTGTGGAACGAACGCGAGCGCGAGATGCGAGCAGCGAAGACGCGATCCACGCTGTTTCGGGAGTGCCATTAGCCTCGGCTTGTCCTAAGATTCTTTTTTTCTGCATCCAGGCTCTAGACTCTTCTTTCCTCAAACACGGGGCTGAGATTCCAAAGAAACTGTGAAACAGCCTCAGCTGAAAAACTACGGTGCAGTGCTTTGGGATGCTCTTTTCTGTCATTTTCTTTTAGGAAGCTTGACGTGAATTTTATTTCAACCTTGTCTGACGGCATTTTGGGGAATATCGAAAGTTTGCAGATTCTGTAAGTATATATATGCATTGTTGCGTTAGAAAGACCATGGTGGTAAGAGTTAGACAAGACTGGACGACTGAACAAATTAAAGGACGAAGGACAATGGTTTAGCTTTAGTAATATTTAATTTTCAATTACCCGCGTTACAAGGTCTTGAATTTAGTTATGAGTGTAAATATATCATGTTCAACAATTATCGGATCATTGTGGCCATTTGCCTTGGTTGGTTTTCTGTCTGTTTTACACTTTTAGGGACTTCAGTCTTAACTTGATTCAAGATATTCCATATTCAGCATTTCCTTCACTAACCTCGTTAACAACACTGTAAGTATGACGTGTCTTATCTTGCTGTATACTTTATGTACCATGAGATCAGACTCCATGTATAAAACATTTATAAACAACAGTGATTTGTCACTCCCCGTACATCAACTGAATATACGTAAACAAAACTCATATAAGCTCTACTTCAAAGTGAATTTTACCCTTCTTTGTCTTTATTTTGTTATTGTTTTACCATTCTTCTGAAGGAGCCTCAGAGAGAACCGGATTAACATGATTGATAAGGATGCGTTTAACACCACAGGAAGACTGCAACATCTGTAAGTTAAATACAGACCTTGCTTTTACAGACTGCATATTTTGCTGTATATTGTCTGGCTGTTCTTACCTGTCAAGGACGTTTTTATGTTCTTACTATTGTTTTTTAGATATCTTCAAGCAAATGCTCTAGAGGAACTTCCTGATGAAGTGTTTGTTGGCCTTTCAAGCCTGAAAATACTGTAAGTCAAACGCAGGCCAAGACAAGTATTGTAAGTGAAGAGTGATCATCGCAGTAAATTTTCCAATTTAAGCAACTGGAAAGAAGAAGCCTGAAAAAATCAGGGCTTCAACGGGATTCGAACCCGTGACCTCCGCGATACCGGTGCGATGCTCTACCAACTGAGCTATGAAGCCACACATTGGGAGCGAGGTCAATTTATTGAGTTCATATTTTCCCGCACAGCGAAGCCCTGATTTTTTCAGGCTTCTTCTTTCCAGTTGCTTAACTTGGAAAATTTAATGCGATGATCACTCTTCACTTGCATCTACAAGCGCAGTACAAATATGAATTATTTCATATATGTACTTCACACAAGTATTGTAATTGCTCTCAGTATTAATCCTGATCAAAGGCGTTGTACAATATCGTTGAAATATATAATATATACAAAATATCAAAGCAACTGCAACTACATGAAGAAACCAAGTCATTGATTATGAACTTGAACTTCACTGAAATGAATAGACCTACAGATTCCTAAAGCACTGAAGACAAAAAAGAGGCAGCAAAGAAACAAGCAACCAACCAAAACACAAAATTCAACAGCACTTATGTTTTATAGGCACCTTTTATCCAACGCCCGCTTGCGAGACGGTTTTCTCAAGGTGATCTTTGATTCAGGCTTATAGCTTCGTTTATTATTTTAATACTAAACTAAATGCTCAAATCATCACGATTGAGAACTCAATCCATATCTGAAAGAAGGGCTTACGAGTTGTCCATTCATTTCAGGTACCTTAATAACAATAAGATTCAGCGGCTGTCGTCAAAGACATTTGCTGGACTTTCATCTCTGGAGAAGCTGTAAGTTTGAATAGCTTCGGTTTGGTAACAAAAAAAAAAGTTTTAACCAGCAAACTCACTAGGAAGAAGCAATCTAATGTACAGCATATTGTTATAATTATTACGTTAGGTGACACAACGGATGCCATGGTCGCAAAAGTTAATGATCTAACTTTTTTTTTTTCAGTTTTCTGGTAAGTATAGCTGTCGAACGATACGATACACAGATACAAAACAATTTAACGGAGTAACAGATGTGGACATTGAGAAATGTTTGACAAACAACGGGGTCCACAAACAAATACTACAAACGATGTGATTTCTGCGTGCTTTAGTCAGTAATGCACATAACCTTTGAACACACAAGCCAAAAAAAAAAAAAAAGAAAAGAAAAGAAAAGCAACAACAACACTTTATCCTGCTTTAAATATTTCCTCAGAAATTGGTCATCTGTTCCTCGAAGGTCAAAGTATTTCTTGCGCTTATAACTTGGAAAAAAAAAACATTTCATCTTCCGAAACGCTTTATGTCTTTTCTCAACCAAACTCTGAAAATGGCTATGCCCATTTCCTGATGTAGGTGTGAGGCTGACTTCCGTACGCTTCTCCGATTTGAATCCTGTTAAACACTGGTGCGTTCGTTTTCCGACATGTAGCAAAGGGACGTCATTATGCACAGTGTTACTCAAAACTTAGTTGTACTTTTTAACTCTTGTGTTTCAGAAATCTTCAAAACAACTCTTTCAGTTTGAAGAATTTTCCTCCAGACATTTTTAATGGACTTTCCAGTCTCAAAGAAATGTGAGTTTACAGTTAAATATCAGCAAACTGTATAAGAATTCTGTCATAACATTTAAAAGTGACTAACATTGATGAAGTGTGTACTGTGGTCTATTTACCTTTGCATTAATTTACCCAAAACTGGGCAGTAATCTGTAAGTATTACATTAACACGCACCGTCTATCATCTTAAAATAACAAATTACCTTAATCAACTCTATATTTATTAGCGAGCAATTTACATTCGCCTAGGACCTGTCTGTCGTAGGATTGGTTTCCAGGCAACATTTAATTTTTTTTTTTGTTATGGAAAATGTACGTTATTTTCCCTTCCTTAGACATCTCGATGAGTTCACTCTTTGTTGTTACGCGGAGAAAGCAGTACCTGGCGTCCGCTGCAACTCTCCAAAAGACGAATTCTCTAGCTGTTCTGATTTGATGAAAAACAGGGGTGTTCAAGTTTGCGTCTGGATACTAGGCCTTACTGCTCTTGTTGGCAATATATTCGTCATCTTAATGAGGCTAATTGTGAACGAAGATAACAAAGTTCACTCTTTTCTTTTGACAAACCTGGCGATTTCGGATCTACTGATGATGTTTTTCATATCTGTTGTACGTTTTCTGGCAGTGGTGTCTAGCCCAGTTTAGATTTTATCTTCAATATTAAGCCTTAGGTTTTCTATCTATTTTTTTTTTCTAATTGTCGCAGCGCTCAAGTAAGGGACCTAG
>CAOKRL010000069.1:15000-25486 GCA_948470475.1 Galaxea fascicularis
TGCATGATGTATGTGAAACATAAAATCATATATAAACTGCGGAAATGAATAGGAATTTTCGCAGTTAATATATGATTTATTTCATATACATGATGCCGCGCTCATCTCCTTTACAAGAACAAATGAGCCTACAATTGACCTGCCCCCAACGTCAGTGGCTTCATAGCTCAGGTGCCGGTTAGAGCATCGCACCGGCATCGCGAGGTCAGGAGTTCAAACCTTTTGAAGTCGGGCTTCGTTACGCAATTCCATAAATTACATCATTTCAATAAATTGCGTTCACAACTGCGAGGATCATTTCACCACAGGTACTGCTGGTAATTCTTGTTTAGGCATTTGTTTTCCTCAATTGCCTATCGCTAATTTCTTTTAACCATCTTGAATTCTCTGCACTGAAGTGTTTTCTCTTGCTTGATCATGGAATAATTTAAATTTTAAATAAATAAAATAAATGATATATATTTACCCAGGAAGCTCCACTCACCGCGAAGGTGTTTTCAGGGAGGTCCTGCATCCGGATCGAATTGGAATTTAGAAGTGTTGGTTTTTGGGGAGAGGGGAAAACCGGAGTACCCGGAGAAAAACCTCTCGGAGCAGAGTAGGGAACCAACAACAAACTCAACCCACATATGACGTCGACTCCAGGAATCGAACCTGGGCCACATTGGTGGGAGGCGAGTGCACTTACCACTGCGCCAACCCTGCTCCCCTGCTTCATTTCGTGTTTTCATTGAACGGTCAGTACTGTTTTTGTTTACGATTATTATAACTTTTTAAGAGTGCGAAATTCCTTCCACTTTGGGCGATCCATGCATGATTCAACGGAACCAGAAATACGTGTCTATTATAACTGCAGAAGATGATGTAGTTGATAAAACAAACAAACAAACAAACAAACAAACATGTGAAACGTTATGAGATAACTGTGACTAAAAGCATGGCAAATATAAACTTGTAGGGATTTAATTTACGTTCGGACACAATCCACCATTTAAAAGACTGCTGATTCCAAAGGTGATCGATCAAGCACCTACCTCCAACAGAGACACGTGGTTCTGAGGCAGGGGTCCGGAAAGCCATTCATCCATAGTAGTCACCTCTAGCAAGCTTGTCACTCTGTCTCTGTTTGCTATGTTGAAGTTGTTTTCGTGAGAATTTAAGGTTATGGTACTTGTCGCCGCTGTCCGTGACTCTGTTTTAAGTGTATTTACAAGGTTTGAATTTTGATTTTTTGTCACATACGTCAAATCTGCGACTTTCTGTTTAGCCAGGTTGAGCGCGCGGTTTCTTTAGAAAACAGATATTAGAGGTATGTATGTGGTTTGCAATTGACCGCTTGCATAGCCTTCATATGTACCTTGAATCGAGAAAGAAATTGAACGTGTTTGGTTCTCAGGTGTAAAAACAGGCCTCTTATCTTAATAAAGTTCTCCTTAGTGTTTAGGAACGCTTTCTTCTTTTCTGTGTCTTAGTTCACGGAATAAACCAAAATCTTATAGAGCGCATATCAATTTCACCAATGTGACAATGTATACGATTAAAATTCTGTTAGAGTCTTTAACATTTTGAAAAAATAAAAACAACATTCTCAGACTCTTTTCGAGTCTAGTTTTTTTTTTCTTTTTTTCTTTTTTTTTTTCTGCAATTGATAATTGGCAACAGGTGCATTTTATTTGAAAGGAAGGAACTATGTAGAAGCTATCTTGACTTATACGCAGTGTCCAAGACAAGGTTAAATATGGTAAATAATTCGTTAACAGAGGTAACGAACACTTATTGGAGAGGAGGCCTTATCTGAAACTGCCAGAAAACGAAATAACACGAAGCCTATCAGCTCATGTATCTCATACACGAAGCCTTTGGCTCTCTATTTTTGAAAATACCTCTGACACTTAAACCTTTTAATTCTTCCCTTTCTATGAAGTTTGCACTCAAGGGCTGGCCTAAATAAAGGCCTGTTACGCAGGCAAAGGAGAACTGGAGTGGTGTACACCCTACGCTGATAACTTTGAAAACCCTGAAAGACGCTTTTAAACGATCATAGAAGCACCTTCGACAGCAAAGTTTTGATTCTTGTGAATAAAGCTTATTTATTTTGGCCGTGAATCACACTTTCGAGTATTGATTCAGATGATCCGTCTGATGTTGGTCATTAACATGTAATTCATTCTAAAACAAGGGATTGCAACACCATAACAATTTTTTTATCGCTAGGTGACGAAATCAAACGGCTTGATCTGCACATAATCATTGATTGAGATTTAATCGGCAAGAACTTTCAAGTTTAATAAAAGCTAAAAATGTCACCGTGGAATTTAGAAGGAATTGTCGCCAGAACTATATCAAATGTTACTCTGGCTGTTAGTTGCGTTTTCTGTTTTAACCGCGGTCCGTGCTGGTGACCTGACCTCTGAGTTTGCCCATCATGCAGTGTTGGACCCAAAAGAGCTGATGAAGCTGTACTGGACAGTAAACTGGGAAAAAGAAACTGTATCGTTCGCTGTTGAGGTGGCAACTACAGGATGGGTCGGTTTCGGCTTCTCTTCGGGCAACGGCAAGATGATCGGTAGCGACGTGGTTATCGGCTGGGTAAAGGACTCTAAAGGATTTCTTACGGTGAGTCGAGAAGTAAAAACTAGTTATCGCTCGTTGTTTCATAAGTTGGTGTTAAACGGCAATTTGTATAATTTAAAAGGCACTAAAAACACTCTTCAGTTCCCTGTGGTTTCTTAGAGGCAAATAGAGTAACGAGGTTGACTGAATGCAACCTTAAAGGAACCATTTATGTGCTACAGCCGGCCTTCCTAGCAGGCGGGCTGCTACATCCAGAGATCCTTTCAGCTTATAATCATCGCTTTTACACAATATTGGCACAAAACACCTTAAACTCCGGCAAACACAAGTCCAGCATATATAGTGCCGAGTCATTTTCAAGACTATTTAGAGCCGCGGTGGTGAACCAATGATAATCAGTCACCCAGTCACTCACCAGGCCATCCGGTTACGGAAAAATGCAGCAAGACTGGAAAGTTTAATATGCGAAACATGTTAGAATTAGCTAAAAAAAAAGAAAAAAAAAAGCAGTCTGGCAAAGTCCCCCAAAAAAGTGTTGTAAAGCGCTTTGAGCCCTTTGGATAAAAGCGCTAAAATAAATCCTCATCATTATCATTAGCAAACGATTTCAATCAATTTAACATGCAGCCAATGTCACTTTTGTTATGCTGAGCTTTTTATCTCAAGCATTGTTGGAGTCAAGAAGGTGAAATCTTAACGCTTAGCTCGTAGTGATGACAGACTTAAATTCCTGTAGTTTAAAACTATCTATGACCCGAAATTTTCGTATTTGCATTTAAAACGCAGGAATCTATTAATGATTTCTCACAGTTAACACTAAGACAAACGAAAAAAAGGATAAGAAAAGAAGGAATAATGTCAAATATTTGAATAAATCAAAGAAGCATGAATCTGCTACGTTTTAATCATCTCTGTGAGTGTCCCAGATGCCCCCTCTCTAGACTCGAGCCCAGTACTAAGAAAACTCGTTTCTTAAACAAAAGAAAGCATGGGTAAGTTGCCCGTGAAATGTAAGAAATGTTTTAAGAAATTTCTACATTGTTTGCGTATGGTACAAGTCACAAGTAAATTTCATTGTCGAACCAACCGTCATATGCGGGCTATTTCGACATACAGTCGAACCTCCTGTAAGCGACCACCCAAATAGGCTATTTTTAGTCGGGCGACAGACTAGAGCAGTGTACCCTCGTTTTTCATAGCCAAACTCATTTCCGGCGTTTCTGCGCAAGCGCAACCTATAAATATCTTACTAGATATCAAACCAGAAATCAAATGACTCTTCAGTGAACAGAAAATGTGACAGACTGTTTCAACAGACCGTGGCAAAACAACACGTACCGAACATGTACGAACCTTTTAGGTGCTCGGAAACGACAACAAAGATGCCATGTTGTTGCAATCCAATTGGACTGCAAAAGTGGCTCTCACTAGAGTGAAGACACACTAATTTGCCATATTTATGAGTCATGCTCACTACGTTTATTATGTTTTTTTTTTCTCAAACATAATATATTGTCAATTGCGATTTGTGTGGATGCTGTATCTATGGATGACAGCATCCTCTATGCTATCACACGTGTAAGGTAACAAAATAAACTTCGGGAACCAATGAAATCACGTACAATGGAGTCGATTTACCGTGGTGATCAGTCAATTTAATTTCGGTCGACCTCGCGTCATTTTCGGCAGTCAGTTTTCCTACGAGTTTGGTCGGGCTCTACGATCGTCAGTGATAGGGATAATTCGAATTTCCAAGTATGGTGGCTGATTATAAGTGTCCGGCAACGCTCCGAAATATCATTTGGCTGTCACATGGCGAGGCGACAAGCAGGTTACGTTTGCTGACTAGGGCCTGATACTCAGGCTACTGACGAAGCGACGTGGAGGGGTACAAGCATCGACTGAAAATTTTGGTAGGTAAATAATGTTTTCTTTTTATTTTACCTTCTTAATCAGGGAATGCTTCCAATTTGTGATTGTGAAGATGTAGTCCATACTATTCGGTCCATTCAAGATGTTTTTGGGATGGAGATCCCGATGGTGAATGGGCGGACGCGTTTGTTTGAAAACATTTATCGAGTGACGCATTCGAGAAATATCGTCAAGAAATTCTTTTAATTGGTGTTTACCGACAACTGATTCCCATACATCATTTGTTTATTTAAAAGTGACAGTTCTCGACGTGCCGGAAATAACATCTGTCGATGAAAAAGTTGGATTTCCACTCTCGTTCGGGACAAGAAAAATCGCCTTCGTGAGACAAGTGACCTCCTTACTTCATACACGTAGCAAATTGAGCTTACAAATAAATCGGCGGGTCTATTTCACGGGTCACATTCCACAGGTCAAAGGTCGTCGAAGCACAGGCTGTACAGGTCATCGCGCTACAGATAAATAAACAAGCCCAAAAGAGTCTCCTAGCCCTAATCACTACCCAAAATTTGTTTTAGATCGGTGTGAAACAGTTTGGCGCAGTTACAAATCGATAAACCAGTGACCTGTACCTCTGACGCTTGGAATAGACCCGGCCCAAATTAATAGCAGCACCACTGTAATAGTCTCGTTATTATTTTCTTTCAGTGGAACTACATCAACAAGAAATCAAAGGCCCTTTGAGCCAACTCATTCATGCAAACAAATGTCAGGATTTGTAAGTGATTTTTCGCCAATTAAAATTGAGATAAAGCTCCATGGTACTCAAAGTAGAAAGATATAATCATTGTGAATAAGCGGCGCTAAAAGTTGAAGGATATATGGAGCCAGTCTTAAAGGGACACTGTCATCGTCGCGCGTGCGCTAGCTTTTGGAGTCGAAACTTGAAAACATCAGGCTGATGTTTTCATGTTTAGAGAGCTACATTCAAAATGGCGTCGACTGTCGAAAGCCGTGTTAGAACACTCAGCGCAAAAGTGGTCATTCAGTCTCCTCAAGAGAGCAACGTAAAGGGGGATTCAAAATGTATCAACGGATCTACAACGAGGAAAAACGTTTTCAAGGCTTGAATTCGTGAGAAATTAGACGTGCAGAGCAGTGTGATCGATCGAAGTGTATTTGGCAGTGAAGTTAATGTAGCGAGTCTATCTTCTAATTCGCGATTCATTTGTAGTCGCTGGAATGTCAGAGACCATCACATCATCTTTTGCTGATAAACGTTTGCTATCTTTGCTTTAAAGGAACAGTGTCATGAGAGTGACGCATGCGCAATAACGCTCAAAAATTTTGATTTAACTGGCCAAGTTTTTTTCAAATCTGTCGACGAGCGAAATCATCGATTTATATCGTACTATATCATTGCCATCCGTGCAGAAATCTCTCAAGAAGCGAATTGCTTTCTTGAAGCTGGATCTATAGTTTACAGTTGTTAACTTATTTCTAACATCCTGCTTCCTGGAGACCGATTTGAGAAGTCTGTTTACCTGCTACCATGTCTGGTCGTGCCGGCCATCGTCCTGGGAGCGCAAGAAGGCGAATCTCGTCAAAAAAGGAGTGTGATAGGGTTTGGCAAAGAGGACAGCGACGAATTAACTTAGCCAACATTGTTTTCTCGTGGTGGGTCTCTTCGAAGCCCAAGTGCGGCTGCTCGAGTGACTCCGAGTTCGGAAGACATCTATCACTCGAATGGCGATGAAGGTCAGCTTTGCAACAACCCCGATTAGTTCCTCTTGTCATTTTCGTAGAGCATGTACTCTTGCACGAGCACGAGGCTCAGCTTTCCTACGAGGAATATTATGTTTGCTGTAAGTTATAATCGTCTTTCACATCAAAACAAAAAAAAATCATAAGTCAGTTTTGTCACGTTCATACGAGGCTCGAAAGAAACTTACCGTCGTGGAATCTCCTCTGACTTCACCGCCCATATTATTGAGAAACACGCAAAGACAGTTAAGTATGTTCGAGAACAAACAAAAGAGAAACCATAAAGTAAAAATTCTTGGTTATTCCAGTGCGTATTCTTGAGTATATTGCAATGAATCTAACCTTGCGCAAAATTCAAGATGGCGGAATGCTCAAAAAATCTCTCAAAAGTAATACGAATTAGTACGCATGCCCAGCCGTGACACTGTTCCCTTAAATTCGTATTTATCGTGGTATTTTGAAGAAAAATGTATATTTATAGTTGAGAAGCACTGCGCTGGCCGTGTTCACTTGTGTGACATTAAACTGAGCGATGAGTATTAAAAACATGGCACAATTTTTTCCCTGCTTACCGTCATTTGACTTAAAGGTCGTTTCTCGCAAATAAATTTACTCTCTGTCAGCCTTAAAAGGGCATGTTAATATCGCAATATGTTTAAGTATGTTGGAGAACAAAATATATTTGTGAGAGGTGAGCACTTTTTCGGCCGACAGTATTTCTCGTCACACTTCACTGAGCTCAACTGCCAACAAACAAACACCATGTCATAAGTTTTGCCTTTTTTCACATTTCTTGAACTCCAAATATTCAGTTACAGATAACTATACATTCTATTGGCCTCAAAAAGGCCTATCTAATGTAAACGTCTAAAGAAAAACAATATTTCAACGCTCCCAGGAAAATATCTCTGCATGAGAAATACTGCGGATGTCAACCCGTGACAGTGTACCTTTAAAGACCCATTGTCACTTCCCGTCATGCTCTGCGCATTGTTTATTTTGTTTGCAGACAACACAAATAACGGCCGACAATCGTCAAGCTATAATCACTTTATTGTGGCAAGATATTTAACAATTATTCGCCGAAGGCGAGGTGAATATTGTGGAATAATCCCCGAGACGAAGTCGAGGGGATTATTCCACAATATTCACCAAGCCTGAGGCGAATAATTGTTTTAGTATAATTTCAGAGCTGAACAACAGAGAATAACGGACTAAAAAACAGGGACCTAATTGTTCGTTTGTATACGCGTAGCATCTATTTAGTCTTAACAAAGACTATGTAAGCTTAACATCGATTGTGAATCAGTTTACTTATCGGGTCTGGCAGTAAAACAATCAAGCAAAACACTACAAAAAAAATTATTCCAGTACCTTTGCTTTATCGCTGTTGACTCCATCCACAGGTGTTATCATTGTCTCAAAATGAGTAGCTTTAGTTTGGAGAAAAACAGATTTCGGTCAATCGGTCCGACCTTCTGGCAATCAACATAAATCACGTAGCCACTGCGTTTACGACTCTTAACTGCCTTGAACGCGAGTTCTTCAAAGGATTTTTGGTCCAAGGATGACAGCAGTCATTGTGAAAATTCTCCATCCTTTCAAATATCTTGGGCTTAGAGTGATAACTTCCGAATAGAAGAAAAATTCATTCACCAACTGCCGCCATGTTTACTTGCCGAGATGGCAAAGGTGGCGAGCTCAGTAGCCAGGCCTCAAAAATGTTATATTCACCGCGTAGCGCGGTGAATATAACGTCATATAAGGAATCGCTGAACCAATCAGATTGCTGGAAACCCTTTGTTCAGCTCTGAAATTATACTAAAACCTGATACACTAAATAAATGCAAAGAAGTTTCACTAGGAACACTACTGACTTGCCACTCACTTGCCGGCGATAAGCAGAAACTTTGACCGCGTCGCTTCTTCGAACTTGTAGTCATCACAGCCGACCTTTGAAGACAGCCTAGTACGATCGTACGATGCAGCAGAAATTCAACAAATTCGCTGTTGATACTTTTGTCAAACCCTGTATAGCCTTCCTTCTCCTTGCACAACCAGGAAACTGAATCTTGTAGCCAGGCTTTTACTAAATCCTCCCTCCTTCTATGCAAACCACGAGCCTTCGGCGGAATCATTCCACCGAAAAGTTCCAGTGGTGACCAAAATTGGTTTCCATCACACCACAAAGCCAAAATTCTCGTAAAATATACGGTACATATATTTTTTTACCAATTCAGGTGACCAAAAAGTAAATTGCGCGATGGAGGCGGATTGCTTAAAACCTTTCTTGCCGTTACAGCGTCTGAAGAGTTTTGTGGTCCACGATTCGGTTTGCCCGCGTTGCATGATGGAAAGTGACAATGGGTCTTTAAGGCGGCGAGCGGTCTGTTTCAAATGTACTATTTCAGCTCAAATGATCAGTTACTGATAGTTCTGAAAAAGCAAATCAAGATTCAAAAACACCATTTTACCGTCACTTTACATCTTGCCGGTCTAACAAAATCCATTTTGATTAGGTTTTAATATTTGAGCAGAACACTGGTTGAGTTCTAGGAATCAAACCTGTCCAATCTTGCGATCTTGCAAAGATAAGGTGTTTGTTTTAATTGTTTGCACTCACCTAAGAAAATCGAAAGTTTTTCGCTCCTAATAGCAAAAAATTAAGTTGATTGTCGTTTGTTGATCGTTTTGTCTCCGGCCGTTCAAGTTTGAAAGCGACGTGGTGTTGACCATCAACCGATTTGCTAAAAATTTAGGTTGTATTGTATTAAATATGATATCCGAGCGGCCACGATGAAAGTGCGTAAGATCTTAGCGATTTTTGTTTCGCCATGCCCCAATTTTATAACAGACAAAATACAGTGCACCTCAAGTAACCGCATAGTCCTCCCTTCCGTTTATCTTGCTTTGCGATTGGGTGAAACCCATAGTTGGTAGTTATACTTGTATTGCCTTGTTTACGTTGTATTTGAGTTCAATAAAAATTTTATTGTTGTTTTTTTGAGTAGAGAGTAATCTTTTCTTGTTTTGGTTCTCTTATATGATTGTGTCATTGTTAAGGGTTTATTATCAGTTCTTCAATCACAGCATCCACATGCTAGTCTGTGACTGCGTTCTATTTTTTCGCTGATTTGTGCCATTAGTTTTGTCACGGTCCCTTTTGTGTGTATATTATATTCACATGTTGTGCAACAATGTTTGTGTAGTATCAGATAACGTGGTGTTAGATGAAATTTCTTATCATGGTTTAAATAAAATGTCACATTTTTGGCCACTTGACCCAAAAAGTTGGTTGTTTTTCTTGGGTCGGCAAAACCAATCCTACGCCATGGGAAGCTCTCAATTACTCAGACTCCGAGGAATGCCTTGCAATAAAAGGAATTCAAGGAAGGAGTTTTTTTTCGGATTTACAACCTTTAACTTTGCACGATAAAATTCAAAGCATGGCAATGCACATTCTTCGTATAGTGTTTTGTAAACAACAACAACAACACGTTATTTACCGAGGGTGAAATACACTATTACCGGTAACCCGGTAGTTTACATAATGGCCCTCGACACATAAAAAAACTAAATAAATAAATAATTACAAAGTAGTCCTACTAATTATAAAAATTCCTACAAATTTTTTAAAATTCAAATAGTTATACTTAAAAAGTCGTACTGATCTTAAAATGCTCTAGTGAGGAGTTTACCTTAATAAAATTGTTCTGCAGCGTTATCCTAAAATTTGAGTGGGAAATTGTTTCTGTACGAGTTACCTAGATTATTCCATAGACGACATGCACTTGAGTGGAAAGTTCTGAGCCCTGAGTTTCTTTTACATGATGGCGTCAAAACGTCATTACAGATAGCAGATCTAGTACGATAACCATGTGTAGACCTAACATAATTATTTAAAATATGGACTGAAATATTCCGGACAATGACATTGTAAACCTGTGACTGTTTATTTCACTTAGGACCGCTACGCCAACGCAAAAAGTCTACCTTTAAAGGACAAGAAGCAAAATTACATCTTGACCGGCTTCGAGGAACCTGATCAGAAAACCATTCTAAAGTTTACCAGAAAGTTTGATACCTGTGATCCAAAGGACAGGAACATCACGGTAAGCCAGATCCTGTTTTATGTCGCAATTATTTGTGTTTTGCATCGCTTTTCAGATACCTGGCCATCAAGTATGGCACATTTTCTCATTGCTATTTTTGTGAATTGTGTGGCCGTCGATAAACCAGAAAGTAAAAAAATATATATAATAATTATTACAAATAT
>CAOKRL010000070.1:0-25167 GCA_948470475.1 Galaxea fascicularis
CTCGGAATAAGAAACTGGAAAAATGTCTGTTGAATGGAAATGTCTTTAGACTAATTTTTGAAAGGTAGGACTGTCTCTATTCTCATTGATAATCAAATACAACAACTATAGAACTTCTTAAGACTTAAAATGAATGACCCACATAACAGCAACTTGCTTTAGTTAGTGAGTTAGGAAACCCACGTATAAGTTACTAAATACTTGATAAAGTAATTGTGTCACATAACATGGAATTCCTAAATGTCATTATTAATTTCTGGAAGGCAACCATCTTGGATTTCTCGCTGAAAATTTCTCCAAAACTCCCTCCGAAAAAAACTCTGCAAATTGGCTCCAACATGATCAAAAACCGATAAAAATGCATAATTTTGCTGTAAGTTGTAATATTGTGGCAAAGAACTAATTAAACTGTTTTCATAAAATTTGAAAAACTTGAATGTTGAGTAGCGTGACTCTCAACATTCTGTTGCTATGGAAACTTCAAACCACGTGAACAGTCAAATGTCAACAAATTGTTGGGTAAATGTTAGAAAATGTCAAGATATTTGGTGCTATTTCCTTAAATTAGGAAAAAAGATATTGTTGTCAAAGTGAACAGAGACACTTAATGCTTTCTTCCAACCATACCCTTTGGCTCAACAGGGTTACAACTTATTGCTGGGAGAGGAAATCTAATCCCCATTATTTCTAACTAAGCTGAGCCATTTTACACTAAACAGGGGACGGATGTGCGAACTTCTAAACTATTGGCACTATCTTGGGGTGGACAGAGTGTTGTTGGCAGAGAGATACATTAATGAATTAAAGCAAATGGAAGAAGGTTAGTGAATGACTGTACCCTTTACTAACAGTACGGGTAGTAAAAATGAGGTTAATAATCTCTGAGGTTAATTGGGCATGCTGGAAAGGAAACCAGTCAAGCAGGCTGTACAGTGGTATTCAGCCAGCAAATTGATCAATCAACACTCACATACTAACTGAGAGATATAAATAATATACTTTATATGGTTCTTGACATTAATTTTCCATCACATTTTACCACAACGAGTTGCAAAAATACTTGAGGCACTTGGTCTTTAATGATGTTTCCATGATTTTCTGCTTACCCTCCCCCTCCTCCTCTTATCAAAGTTGCTAACAGTGCAACACCATGCTCGAAACTTTGAGGAACAACTTTGAAAGGGGGAGAGGGAGGGGCTGTGTGTTGTATCTCACAAATTTCGCATAGGACCTTTTTAGAGAAAGAAAAGATGTTTTTTAATGCAAATGTCTCAACAATTTTGCAACTGGTTGTAGCACCAGGAGGGGGGAGGGGGGGTGGGGAATGTGTGCCAGGAAGTCACAGTTGGTTTTCCTTCTCATTGGTTGAGTTTTTCTAACTGGTCACAACAAAGAGAAATGGATGTGTGAACTTTTACACTTAAGCAAACAGAACTTATTTTCAACATTCAATAGAGAAACCACTCTATGATACCTTTACCATGTCAGGGCATTTAATGGCAACTTGTGTACCTCTTAAAAAGAATTTGAATTTTGTGCAATTTTTTATGTGGCATCCTTTTTTTCTTGGTATCATTAGAAAGCGAGTTGTCAGCGTCAACCGCAGGAATGTTTGAAGTTGTTGGAAGGTTTCTGAAATGTCTGGGACTTCTAAGCCAGGTGATTTTTTTACCTTTCTTAAAATCAGATTTTAGTGTTATTTCTACTGATTGCTTTTAAATGGCTTTCTCAACTTGGCAGTTAAGTATGGTAGCACTGTCTAGAATTTTGTATGAACTCAGCATTTCAAACTCAAATGATTGCAGAAACTGACAACGTTGAGTAAAATCAAGGCTGTGCTTTAAGAAAAGTAGTTGGGTACCCAAAATCTCTAAACCTTGAAATGCAGAGTGTCCAGCATCAAAGTTTAGTTCAAAAGCCAAAAATGTCCTGGTCACCCAAAGTAAGTTGGTAAGGGCGACTGGGCGCTGCAGCCCTGAAAAGCCATTAATTTTAGTGCACCAATATCTGCTTTGAAACTTTATTAAACTAAACTTTGTCTCCTGGAATGTTGCTATGGTGGCCAGTGCAACCCAGTGGAAAAAGAATGCCAGTGGTGATTTCGATTTAAAGTTGATTTGGCACAGAGACTGGTTATTGTGTCAAAATGTAGTTCTTCTCTTAGACTTGGATTCAGCACTGAAGCAACTTAACCCTTATCTCCCAGGGGTGATAAACATTCAACTTCTCCTCACAATTTCAATACATTATAAAGCAAACAGGTGATGAGAATAGACAAATGTATCAGTTGGAGGATGTTGTCTTAATATAACACCAAATTCTCTCAAGTAGTTTACAAGGATATTATGTATAGCAGCTTGAAGGGAGAGCTCTTAATCAGATCTTGGGAGTTAAAGTGTTGCGTACCATTCCCTTTCAACTTGTTGCACTGCACTTTTTTTGAGACCATTCAGTAATCAAAGTTTGAAATTTGCGGTCTCTAGGCTGGTCCCTTGCTTCAACGAGGCCTAGAGATCAGAGAGACTGTCTTGGACCCAGACCACCCACTTGTAGCTGAGTCACTTCATCATCTGGCCAGCCTGAATGCACACTGGGGAAAATTCAAGTAAGACCATCCCCCCTTTTTGTCCGTCGATGTTCATCTTTGGTCATTAAAAAATGAATTTGTGAGCGAGCGTCACTGAAGGCTCAAATCCCTTTCACTTTTGCAGGGTTCGTATGCAATGTGAGGAGTCTGATTTCAAGGCCTTGAAAGTACTTGAAATTGGTTTTTGGTCGTTGAACGTCCTTGATTTTTTACTGAACAAGGTCTTGAAATATCAACACTTTTAACTCTCTAAGTTTTAGGGCAGAGTGGAATTGCTCAAGATGCTTATGAAATGCGCAAACACTCAGTGTTTTTTCATTGTTTTTTTATCCCCAGTCCCGTCTCGTTACTCCCACGTGCATATACGTTGAACTACAAGTACACCGCGCATGTCTGTGCTCTGCACGTGTTTTCATACTCTTGTTTCGAGAAGGCCTTGAATTTTTGAAATAGATCCTCGAAAGTCCTTGAAAAGTTCTTCAATTTTTGACCTGAAAAACTGTACAAACCCTGGTTTTGGTATAGAGCATCTTAGCTGTGATGACCCTTACTTGTCTCCTTTGATTGCAGTGCAGCTGAAGCTTTCTTCAAACAGGCCATAGAAATCAAGGAAAATGCTCTTGGAAATGACCATCCTTCACTTGTTAAGGTGAGATGTGGTAGTAATGATGATAGTTATATTGATAAGTATTACAATTAATACGTTATTAATTAATTAATTAATTAATTAATCAATTAATCAATATAATAATTGCGGGCTCAAGAAGAGCCCGCAACCCTATTTTGCACGCCATATCTCGATTTTGAAGGAAAATTGTTCTGCCAAAATCGATCGATAAATCCTCGTTAACCAATCAGAAGCCACTTCCACTCGAACAAGAGTATTTCAAAAGATGGCCGCCGAGACGGCCAACGTGCTAGATCTTCAAAGCCAAAAGTTTTGCATTATTGAAGTGTTAATGTACATTTGAAAGATTGAAATAGAAAGAAATAATCTCAAAGAATACTCGTTTCTCGCTGTGATGTCAAAAGAAGAGCGATGAAAGCTTGTTTGGACCATTCAATGCGAACCGACAGTGGAACCGAAGCTTCGGGACGACTTTCCCACGTGAATACTCCATGACAAATATCGGACTTCGGCCGTCTTCACGTGAACATTCCACAAGACATGTGCAACAGTAATATTACTGGATTCGTGTGGAGTTAGCGCTATCAGGAGGTGTGGAGGCATTTAAAAGTCGGTAAGTTTCTCCGTTGTTTTATACATACTTGTGCCTACAATTTTGCCACAGAGTAAGATACAGTATTAACATTCTTTTGCATTTTGGAGGACCTATTTAAGCAGTGCTGTCATGTTTGGCTCTATAAATTGGATTCAAAGCAGCCTTGCAATCGCTCGACTCGAACTCCGCAGCACGTGGAGACTTCTAGGATGCTTTTCAGTGATTACTGAACCATTTCTTGGTTTGATTGGACGGAATCGCATTTTCCGACAGCATCAACTTGCTGGCCCACTTTGGCCTAGTATTGAATCTAGCAGGGGCACCGTTCTGCCGAACTTACATGTAGACCCAGTTTGGTCGCCTAAAATCGCTCAAATCATGCTTCAGCCTAAACTCAAACTAGCACGGAAAAATAATCCCAGTAACGCTATCACAAACAACAGCTTGATATTGAAATCATCACTTTTGCCAGCACTGCTGAATGTTAATTTCACAACTTTTGGTACTCCGAAATGCAAAGCAGGATCGCAAATTAACAAATTTTCCTATCAACTCGGTAAGGGTATGTTTGTTTACCAAAAGCGTGTAAAGCACAAGAAAAGAGACCGCGAGCCTTCTCGAATTCCCAAAGTTAAGTTATCCCGGTCTCTTTTTCATAGAAAGAAAAGGAAAGCATACAAACTGTTTCTTAAAAGTGTTCCCAAATCATCAGATTTAAATACTTTATTTAAGTGTTATAAATCGTACTTTGGTCGATATTCAGGAGAAAGGTTCTTTAGCTACTATTACTTCAGGAAAAACCAAAATGCCTTCAAATCCGCGGTCAAGCTTAATTCAAAACACCGGCAATTCGTAAATACATGTTTCAAATGTCCATTGCCATTATTAACCAAATACGAAGAATCCTTTACACTTTCTGGTGGTATAAATCCTGTTAATGAACAACGTAATGACATGATTGCTTCAGGCTTAGCAGACTCATCCTGTGATTATAATCGTTTGATCACTAGATTATCTGACAAAGGTTTGCAGGCGGTAGAGGTGGGAGGTTCTGGAGATTGTTTTTTTCGCTCTTTTAGCCACCAGTATTTTGGTACTGCTGAAAAACATATTGAAATACGCCAAGCAGGAGTTGCCTATTTGCAAAGGCACCCTGAATTGTTTATAGAAATTGCAGTGGTTAATTTTGATTCATGGCAGACATATTTACAAAGAATGGCCACCCCAGGCACTTGGTGTGATAACCTGATTATACAAGCTGTAGCAAACCAATTTAACTGTGTTATTCATATAATCGAATCCAGGCTTTCATGTCCTGATGGAACAACAATAATGCCACCCTGTGGTAACGAAACTCCAAGAATAACATTTATTGGTTACTTGGAAGGATTACATTATGTGTCTACTGTATCTAGTGGTAAAAGTAAGGGTAGATTAAAATATCTTAAATCAAAATTGACTGAATCCCCACAACATTACAAGAAGCGACTTGAGACAAAACAAAGAAATTACCAATTAAAAAGAAAACAACACATTGGTGAACAGCATACTTCTAAGCAAACTAAGAAAGTTTCCAATTGTACCAAATCAACACTTGCAAAGAAAGACTATTTGGCACAATTTGATTCTGAAGCGTATGGATCTCTTCATGAACAACCTTGGGCCCAAAAAAATATTTCGGCATTTCATAAAGAAAACAGATACTCAATTTATCAGTGTAAAGTTTGTTTTGAAGCATGGCACTTGAAGGCATCCCCTAAAGCATTGGAAGGTTACCAGTGTTCCAGGTGCACACGAGATAAAGAATTCCCCAAGAAATTTTCTAAGGCAAACTTCATGATACCCTCAGCTGTACCAAATGAACTTATGGGGCTGACTCAAGTGGAAGAAATGCTCATTGCTCGTGCCCTTCCTATTATGCATATTTATGTAAAACCAGGAGGCCAAAGAGGCTACTCTGGACATTGTGTAAATCTCCCTCAAAATATCACTGAACTGGCTAATTTTTTGCCAAGATTTCCAAAGGATTTGTCAATAATTATAATCAAAGCTAAAGGAAATAATAACTGTTCTAAGAACTTGACTGTTAGAAGGAAAGCTGTTGAAAATGCCATAAACTGGCTATTAAAGTTTAATCCTCATTATGCAGATGTCAAGATTAATTATGAAGCATTGAATTCTTTACCAGAAAACAATGTGCCCAGAGATATTTTATCTGTGGAAGCAGACGATACTGTAATAAGTGATAGCCTGAACTGTAGTCAAGATCATGGACCTTTAGAGGAGAGGGACGACATAGTTTATGATGATAATACAGAAACATCAAGTTTTCTTCCTGTTAACTCTAATCAAAAGAAAGAAGATGATTCCATTCGTGAGAAACTCCTATCAGCCACAACTGATTGGCCTTCTAGAGGCAGTGAGCCCTTAAATGAATATTCTACTCCATTTTTAGCTACAATGGCTTTCCCAACTTTATTTCCCGACGGACAAGGAGACCCAACTAATCCATCCATTTGCCGAAATGTATCTTTGAAAGAAAAGATAAAACACTTGATTAAGTTTGGAGAGAGAAAAGAAGAGAATTGGATTTATCGATTTGCCAACCATCCTAGATTTTCCTATTGGGCATTAAATATGTTGCAACGCTCACAAATTCTCCAACAAACTGGAATATTTTTGAAGCAAAACCCGGGTGAACAGCATCTGACTTTAGAGGAACTTAGAGATATGATTAGAAATAATAGCAGCAATGTTTTATTGTCAAAATTATCACGGTATATTGCAAACATTACTGGTTCAGATGCATATTGGTATAAGTCCAAGGAAGAATTGAAGGCCATTATACAACATGCAGGACCTCCAACTTTCTTTTTTACACTCTCTGCAGCAGACATGCACTGGCCAGAGTTGCATGTTCTACTAGGTAGCAACATCACGGATAGCGACAACCCATCAGAAGTACGGCGTCAAAATGTAATAAACAATCGTCACATTGTTGATTGGTTTTTCACTGAGCGTGTAAAAAGCTTTGTAAAACATTGGCTCTATGACATGCTAGATGCAAACTGGCACTGGTATAGATTTGAGTATCAATCCAGAGGAAGTATCCATTGCCATGGCTTAGCCAAACTGAAAAATGACCCAGACTTATGCTGTTTAAGTGAAATTGCTCTTAAATCACACCTTCACTTAGAAACTAACAAGGAAAATCCTGACACAGTTATTATCAGTGAGGGGAAGGATGCAGCAGACAGAATTTGCAAGTATGTTGATTGGCTCTTAAGTACATGCAATCCAGATCCCCCTGATGAAAATGTTTGGATCAAACCTTCTGTTCACCCCTCCCAAGTAAGATACGAAGATATTGATTGCACAATGAATGATAATGATTATGTTGATTTATTGAATAGTGTCCAAAGGCACACTCGTTGTAGTACAAGTTACTGTTTGAGAAACAGAGTGAATGAGATACAACTGAAGTGTAGATTTAATTTTCCAATGGAAAACCGTGAGAAAACAACATTGCTTTTTGAACCTATTCACACCAAGGATAATAGCAAAAAATACAAACTGACAGTAGCTACTAAGAGAAATGATCCCAGACTTAACAACCACCAGCGCCTACAGTTACAAGGTTGGCGTGCCAATTGTGACATTCAACCTGTTATTGACTACAATGCATGTGTAGAATATTTAGCAAAGTATGCTGCAAAAACTGAACCACGATCGAATCTCCTCAAGCATGTTTTTAGAACTGTTGTGTCTAATTCTCTCCATACTGCCACAGCTGGAAGTATTGTAAAGAAGACAGCAATGAAAGCATTAGGTCAGCGTGACTTTTCTTCTCAAGAAACTATGCACCATCTCTTATCTCTTGATTTTTTAAGTACATCCTTTAAGGTGATTTCTGCAAATCTAAATGGATCAAGGAGAGTCGACCTCACCCAGACACTTGACTATGCAACCAAAAACTCTTTACTCGATATTTATGCAACAAGGCAACAATATCAAACCACTCATACAGGAAACTTGAAAGACATGAATTTTATAACTTTTGCAAGCAAATATAAACTTGTCAACAACAAACTTACTAATCAGCCTAAAAATGTTGTTCCAAGAGTGTTTCCTACGTATAGCTCAAGTCCTAAAGGACCACAGTTTGGATTATATTGCAAGTACCAATTGCTAAAATATAAACCATGGTTGATAAGACAAGAAAACGCTTGGGGTGATACAGAAGGCAGTGATCAAGTTTATATTTCAGAATGGGAAAAGTTCCTCCAAACTGAATTTGCACACAAAAGTGTACCAGACTGCAATAGCAAACTTGAAGATATTCAGGAATTTGTAAATGAAGAGCCTTCTGATGATCCAAGCCCATCTTCTCATTCGCGCGAAGAATGGATGATTTTAGCTGACTTAACTTTCACTACCTGGGATTCCATGGAAGAAGAACAGACACAGCATGATTGGCATACAACAACCTTCCCATACACACATCAGCAAATCTCTGAAATGCCTAGCTGGTTAACGAAGCAGAAACAAACTTTCACAATCAATTGCCAGAGCAGTGGTGATGAAGTAGATATTGGTACTTTTAGCAGCATGCAATCTCTTGCGTATGATTTAGTGAAAGAACATTTTAACAGCCCGATTCCTAAATCCGCACTACACCTAATAATCAATGGTGTTGCAGGTACAGGTAAAAGCTATCTCATAAGTGCATTTAAATCGTTACTTCAGAGGTATTGTGTAGTATCTGCCACTACAGGAAAAGCTGCCTTCAGCATAAGTGGTATTACCATTCACTCTCTTTTAAATCTCCCTGTTGGCCCCAGAGGAAAGAAAGACCTAACTGGGCAGTCACTAGCTAGATTGCAAGCACGATTGCTAGATATCAAATATGTCTTAATTGATGAGTATTCCATGTTGGGGCAAACATTGCTTGGTTGGATCGATAAACGCTGCCGGCAAGCAACAGGAATTCAAGATCAAATTTTTGGTGGAATATCTTTCATTTTCTTTGGCGACCCAGCACAGTTGCCTCCAGTTGGAGATAAACCTTTGTACCACAGCATGCCATCAGGGATTATAGCTGAACAAGGCTATTTAGCTTACTTGATGTTTCATAAAGTGGTAAAATTATCTGTTAATCAGAGAGTGCAAGGAAGAGACACTGCACAATGCATTTTCAGAGATCTGCTCACACGTCTTAGAACTGGTGATTCAACAGAACAGGACTGGAAGCTGTTGCTCACTCGACAACCATCAGCAGTTCCTAACTTGAATGAATTTCGTGACGCTACTCGGTTATATTACAGCAACAATGAAGTGGCCAATTACAATTACATTAAATTGTTGGAGTTGAAACAACCAATAGCACATATACATGCCCGGCATTCTTCTTCCATTGCTAAAAGTTTACCTCCTGATGAAATGTCTGGATTAGTACCTGAATTGGTTCTTGCCAAAAATGCAATTGTTATGCTTACAATGAATTTATGGCCTGAGGTGGGACTTTGTAATGGAGCAACAGGCAAGGTAGTTGACATTATATATGCAGAAAACAACTATCCTCCAATGTTACCTATAGCTGTTGTAGTTCAGTTCAACCAATACAAAGGTGTTTCTTTTCTTAATGAATTTCCAAACTCCGTTCCAATTTGCCCAATTACAGTTACATCCCAATCATTCGACCAAATTTATGAAAGGCAACAGCTACCATTAAAGCTTGCTTGGGCTATAACAATTCATAAAAGTCAAGGATTAACATTACCAAAGGCCTGGATAAATATTGGCTCAAGTGAGAAAACTTCAGGACTTACATATGTTGCAATCAGCAGGGTAAAAACCCTTGACTCCTGTGTAATAGAACCTATGACATTAGATCGCCTCACAAACATAAAAAAGAACACTCAGTTAAAATATAGAATTGCTGAGGAGGCTCGTCTTAATCAGTTAAGTGATTCCACCTACCATTTCCATCAAAGTACTATCGAAATGCAGAAATCATGAACTGCAAATCTAAAACAATATCATCCAGCATAAGGGTAACCACAACACAACCCAACCCAAACAAAAAAAAAAAAGAAATTTATCAAAATTATGCTTCTTTGAATGATCATAACATATCTTCAATTATCTTGGTTTCCATCACATAAAAAAAATGCAAAAACAGTACTGCTTTGATATTGCTCTAACCTCATATAAAAGAAAAGAGTAATAATTCCATGTTTTGGCATTAAATGAGTCTCAATCCTTCTGCTAAATTCACCTGACTTACAAATTTTTTTTTTTCCACAGTGCTCCTGGCAATGTCTGCATCAAAACGAAAAGGTAAATGGAATATCAATGTTTGAGTCAAATGTAAAATGTATCTTAACATCAATCATTAGAAGCCTACTGAATGCCATGGCCTATGACTCATAGTCAATTTTATACATATAAAATATGATTGTAATCCAATATACTCAACATTACTTTTTCCTCTTCAGATACTGATCCTGGCTACATTCACAAACTATCACCAATAAAGAAGGCAAAATCGGGAAACGAATAATTATTTCACTTTTGACCTGCAAACATCAAGTTCTAAATTTGCCAAACTAGTTGGATTCGATCGTAAAAATCATCAACAGGCACTTCTGTTCCAGAACACTGGTACACCAGTTAGAGTACTGAATGCAAACGAAAAGGATGACAACTTGTTTGTAAACAATCACTCAACTATTGTCAAGGCTAATTCTGGTGATATTCACTTCAAAAGCACACAACCATCAACTAGCGACTTAAGCAACTCCACCCTGCCACATGGTAATGCTATTCAAATCTCACTCGATCAAGTTAACACGTTAACCAGAAATCAAAGAGTGAATGTCAGGGGAAGAATCACAATGGGAGATGCTAAACCAAAAGAAGTCACAAAGAGAAATGGAAACTCAGGCCTTGTTAAAGAGGACTGTGTCATTGAGGACCAAACTGGTCATACAACAATACACTTGTGGGATGACATGATGGAAAAATGCAAAAACTCCAACAGTTATGAGATAACAGATCTAAGCGTCAAGAACTACAATGGGCACATACATCTTGGTTCAACAAGTGACACAACAATCAAAGAAATCAGCATGCATGTTGACAATCCTAAAGGACCACAGCTGGTTACCAATATCCAGAAAACAGTGACAATACAGGAATTCATCTTTACAGATAAAGTGAGTGTTTTCATAACCTGCCAAATCAACAGTTGTAAAAAGAAGATGCCATATGTCATTGAATCTCCTGTCTTCACATGCCCAAGTTGTGGCACGTGCCAGAAAGTCAAAGGAGCGAAAAAGGGAGCTACTGCTCGGTTATGTGCTGAGATTGAAGGCAAACAAGTTTGGCTTACAGCCTTCACTGATGTGATGGAGAATTTACTAACCAAAGTAGACTTATCAATTCATGACACTTCGGATCAAATCAAAGAAGCCCTACTGACAATGGAAAATATAACATTAGTAATTGATTCTGTGTCAAACTTCATTCTGGAAGTTAAAGAAAATGATCCATGAGTCATTAGTTTCAGACAACATTATGTTACCTTATGTTCTGTTCCATAAGCATCTTATTGACATTCACGCCAATAGACAATTATTCTTATGGTTGATAACAGGAAGAACATTCTTCAATAACAATGAACAAATTGATTCTGTGTAAAACTTAATCTTGGAAGTTAAACAAAAGGATGCATTATCTGCATTAGCAAAATATTGTGTTGAAAAGTTTGGCTTATCGCCTTCACTGATGTAATGGGAGAATTTACTAGCCAGAGTACAATTATAGATTCATAACACTTCGGATCAAATCAAAGAAGCCCTACTGATAATGCAAATATAATATAAGTGATTGATTCTGTGTCAAACTTCATTCTGAAAGTTACAGAAAATGATCCATGAGTTGTTAGTTTCACAAAATATTATGTCAACTTATGTTCTGTTCCATAACTATATTGAAGATATTCAGAGCAATAGGCTATTGTTATGGTTGATAAAAGAGAAAAAAAAATTCTTTAATGGCAGTGGAGAAATTGATTGGCTGTAAAACTTCATCTTGGAAGTTATAGGAAAGGATGCATCATTTGCATTAGCAGAAAAAAAAATGCGTTGACTTGTGTTCTGTCGCATAGGTATCCTTTACAAACAAGGAAAAACAAATTGTTATGGTTCGCACGAAAGAAAAAGCACAAAACAATGGGAAATTTAAAATCACTTATTGATAATGTGTAAAACTTAGTTCCAGTTAAAGAAAATTATGCAAGTATTATTTCATCGAAAAACACTATTGTGATTATTTGTTACGTTGCATTAATATCCTTTACACATTCAAAGCAAAAGGAAATCGTTATCGTTTAAGAAAAAAAACATAATGACAGCGGAAATACAACATAAGTTATTGATTCTGTATACAACTTTATCTTGAAAGTTAAAAAACTAATTGAAGACATTTTGTTAACTTAAGTTGTCTTGCGTTGGTAACATTAGACATTCAAAATAAAAAGAAATAGTTATAGTTGCTAAGAAACAAAACTATGCTACATTGACAATCCAAAATATCCTTGTAACATTCTTCAGTTTTGCTTCAAATAAAATGTTTTGTTATAATGTTTCATCCTTTTGATGATAGCTACTCTAAGATAACCTACAAATACTGCAAAAAAACTCATTTTGTTACGATAACAGGTTTCTGTACTTTTAATCAACCCACTATCATGTTATAATCAACCATTTCTTTCACAGCCAGTCCAAACTGCACAATCTCGGTTCTCAATATGTTCACCTAAACAAGCCAACCAAAATTTGCTCCCATAATAACAAGGGAAAACCTATATTCTCCAAAGACACCTATACAGATATGAAATGATACAGCAATTCGGCTCTGAGGATAACTAAAACAACACAACGCAATAGCTCGTGATGGCAGAGCAAATTCAGTACCAAAGAAAGTTTACTTCAAAATCCCTTTAAACTATTCTAGCCCGCACTTCCTAACCGTTGGTTATTTCTAGTTACATAATGATTCTTTTTCTCTGCTGGTCCAGTCTACTGCCCCAGTGTGCAATGTTTTCTAGATCTCGTGACCACATGAACATCTGTCAGATAATACCTCTTATTTTAGGAGCCGAATGCAAAGTCATTCCAGTGAGAGATTGTAGGCTTACAGAATGGTCATGACTAAAGAGGTGCTGGTCAAACCAAACACTGGAACTTGTCCATTGTCAGTAACAGTGATTTCACTGTTAGCCTTTTTGCAAGAGGTAACACCTCATTATATTTTCCAGGATTTGGAAGGTCTGGCCATTTTATACAAGAAACACGAGAAGTGAGTGGCATTTTAAAGGCTGTTTTCATTTTTTTTTTTCATTTTAAATATTCCATACTTTCAGTCGAAACGAAAATTAATGTTTGCACTGTTGATGTTTGTCAGTTCACCTTGACTCACCCCACCCCTCCCCTCCCCTCCCCAACCCCCCCTGCAGTTATTCTGATTTGACTCTAAGATGTTAACCCTTTAAACCCTAAGAGTGATCAGCATCAAATTTCTCCTTGTAATATCGACGCTTTATAAAACAGAGAAGTCATGAGAATTAAGGACATGATGACTATGTACTTATTGACTGAGTGGGAGGGCCGGACGGGAAAATATTTGGCTCGAGGTTATGGCCGGTACGTACCGAGCGCAGCGAGGTCCGTGCGCCATGACCGAGAGCCAAATATTTTCTCGTCCGGCCCGACCTAACTCAGTCAATAAACATTTTATCATATGGCCTCCTTAGACTCTTCATGAGCGCGTAAAAGATGAAGTTTTAACAAAAAAGCGACTAATTTGCACATAAAATTGATCTAATATGTTGTTTGTATTTGCTTTCTGGTTGTAAAATAGTCTTACATGGTTAGACGAGACGAAATCCTCTAAAATCGTATCGCGCGGGGTCGTACGTGTTCCTAATAGGGCCGTACGGCTTTTTCCGGCCCTGCTCGCGCTAACGCGTACGGCCCTCATACGTGGATTTTCTCAGTAGTTTTAGAATGAAAGCGCGCGCGGGGCCATACGGGTCATATGGTAAAAAAGATTATTTTGCTTGATATTTTAACAACTCCCCACTACTTTCATAGGAAATGTGTAGAGGCAAAAATGAGAATTCAAATTTTCATCTTAGGGTTTTAATACCTGTTTTGAATCACAGGCATGCCATGGCAGAATCTTTGCGTAAAAGGGCGGAGGTCATCAAGCAGAAAGCAAACTCGTCTGTAAGTCGAATATTTTGATTTAGAGTGGCTTTTAATTCAGTGTTGTAAAACAAAAACCAAAGCGATATGTCCGACCAATCACAAGAGATGAAGAGGGCTCAGTGAACCAATCAGAATTTGAAGTAATTACATGCAACCGGCGCCAAGCGCGGGAAAATGCGCGCGTGCAACTCGCGATTGGTTTTATTTCTGCTTCTCATTGGCTGAGAGAGTGGCGCGAGTTTTGTCAACCAATCACAGAGCCAATTACAACAAAACCAAAGCAAACGCAAATTACTTTTGACGCTTGAGTGAAAACTGGTCTAATGCTCTTTGTTTTATCTCTGAGTTAGTACGCGCGCTGTGATTGGACAATTTTGTGGGCCATATTCTATTGTTCGGGCCGCTAACTTGCAGAGAGATACTAAATATCTTACTAACCTCGTTTTCTCGGTGCCTACTGTAAGTCACGGATCCTCGTTTTTTCCCGTTAATTTATGGCCCGTTAATTTTTCGGTCACAAGTGAACGGGAAAAAACTCGGTTAGCAAGAGGTATTTATTTCCAAAACAATACTAGGCTACGTACATCAAGCTTCCTTCCTGTTGGTTCTAGTTTAATAAATGAATTATTTGCCTTGCAACTGAAATCTGGGGCGTGTTGACTTACAGTGCTGTTTAAACTCTGACAATTGTTAGGTTTGACAGTATATCCGGCATCTCAGTGAGTGTGTGTGAGAGAGGGAAAAAAGGGAGCTAGTTTTGTTTTTGGAGGGGTTGTGGACAACAGTCAAGGCGATAGGACTACCCTTAAAGCCCTAACAATAACCAAGCCTACTTTCCTTTTTCATTTGGCCTGAGAATAAAGGAAACAATGTCTCTGAACTAGTACTTTAAGAAATATGAGAGGACTAGTTAAGAGATGTCAGGACTTAAAGGTTTAAGGGGATGGAAACAAACCCACTCAATAATTGAACAAAGTAATTTCACCGGCAAAAGTGGAAATGGTTCATTCATAGAACAGGCAGTTACTCTGATCGTCCCATTTCTGCTTCCAGGTTGATCTCAGCGAGCTGAAAAAGAAAACTGTCCAAGTAGAAGAGTTAGCACGGGGCTCTCCGAGTCCTGAGCTGGCGCGATCACTTAATGAGCTTGGGGTGTTGTATTTTCTTCAAAATAACCACGAGTAAGTTACCTGTAGTCAGTAACTTCCCTCTCTCTCGTTATGTGAATAATGAAGTGGTTAACAGTTTGTTTTTCTTTCGAGTCTTGGTAAAATCTGAAAGTGTGACCGCACAGTACTTTCTATTGGTGCTGTTTGATTAAAATTCTGAAGTGTGACCATTCTGATGAAAGCTACTGAGCAGTACTTTCCTGTGGTGCTGTTTGTTGTGCTGTACAAGATGGTTCTATCTTTTGAGTTTGTGGATGAAATCCTAAAGTGTGACCATTTAAATGACAGCTCCTGAGCAGTACTTTCCTGTGTTCTGTTTATTATACTGTACAAGGTGGTTCTACCTTTTGAATCTGTGGATGAAATCCTAAAGTGTGACCATTCAAATGAAAGCTACTCAGCTGTACTTTCCTGTGGTGCTGTTTGTTATGCTGTACAAGGGTCTTCTACCTTTTGAGTTTGTGGATGAAACCCTAAAATGTGACCATTCAAATGAAATCTACTGAGCATTACTTTCCTGCGGTGCTGTTTATTTCTGTTTTTTCACTTTGTAGTAGTGATGCTGTTTATTATTTTGGTGGTCCTAAGTGCGTAGTCCATTGATAAAATCTCTTGATCCAAAAATGGAGCAGCGCTGTTTTATCAGTTTTTCCTGACTGGATGTTTTTTCCAACAGTCTTATGAATGATACAAATAGTTTATTTTGAGTCATACCAATAAGTTTATCTTGTATTCAAAACAGGGCCGCCAGGTCGTTTTTTCAGCGGTCACTAGAGATGCGTGAATCTTTGTTGGGACCAGATCACCCAGATGTCGCCCAGTCTCTCCACAACCTGGCAGCTTTGTACAATGACCAAAAGATGTAAGTGGTGAAACATTTACAGGTTCACAACGTTTTGCACTGCAGCACAGAAATATTTTTCTAAGGGGTTAGAAGACAGAGAACTTTAAATAAGTCCGTCTATTTTTTATTTTGTCTGAAACCTCGTTTTGGCCTCTTGCAGGTACGACAAAGCAGAGCCTCTGTACGCCAGGGCGTATCAAATTCGAGTCAAGGTAAGAAGATTGCTTGATAAGTCTTCTGTCACAGTTACACATCCATTTCATTCTATATCTATAACGTCTTTTCTTCGTAGGCTTTTCAGCCTCACCACGGAAGTGTTGCTTCCACAATCAAGCACTTGGCAGTCCTGTACAGAAAACAAGTAAGAAGCTAGAACTAGTTAGTAAAGGTCCCGCCTTTCCAGGGGTGAAAATCGCGGCAGACTGCCGTGTTTCTCCTTTCAAAGGATCCTGGCACCTGCAGACGTCATTAATAGGGAACTTTAACAGCGGCGACGGCGACGGCGAAGAAAACGTCATTCCAAAATATTACTTCTCGTTTTTCTAACTCTTTCGTGATTATTTCAGTTTGCTTAACATTTTCTCAACCAATGAAAGGCAAAACCATACTGAAGCAATAGACCCCTCTCCAAAATGGCGGCCATGGATTTGAATGAGTTAAAATTGAAGCGAATAATGTTTGTATGACTGGGGGTATACGCCATACCCCCATTCATACAAACGTCTGTTAATATGTCAAATTTCAACTTACGTTTTCTCAGCTGATATAACACCTGATATGCTGAAACTTTCCAGGGTTACTAAAGTAAAGGCGTTCTTTCTAGTGCTGGTATACGTTTTTAATTTTAACTTACTTGAATTTTCGGCCGCCATTTTAGAAAAGGGTCTATTGTGACTTGCGCGCACGCATTTTCCCGCGCTTGGGACCGGTTGTATGTAATTTCTTTGAATCCTGATTGGCTCATTGCACTATTCATGTCCGTTGTGATTGGTCGTAGTAAACTGTTTTGGTATTTTTTGGTTTCGCTAATGCGCCTGCTCACAGATTAACAAGTTTTCACTCACGTGACCAGCGGCCATATTAGTTTTTAAGAAACTATTTGCATAACAATAGAGTTCAGTTCCCAGAGGGTGAACCTGGTACACCGATATGGCTGTTGGTACACCAACATCGCTGCTATGACGTCATGTGAAGACGCTTTATTCACAAATGGGATGATTATATTTTCAAGAGTTCTCAAAAGAAATGAACGGCTGCCCGTATTGACATGCCAGAGTAGACCTTTCTGTGTATTAATGTTGACTGGTGGTGGTGTTAATATTGATATTCGGTTGCTTATAGGGCAAATATGCAGAGGCGGAACCGTTATACAGGTAAATAAGAGCTTTTTTCTCTCTGTGTAGCAATTAACAGCTTAACGATCGGTATTTCGTTGTGGCATTGACAGGAAAGGAAGAACAGCATTGGAAGCATTGGAATAAAAACAAACACAAAAATTAGTCAAATGTTGATTCATGATTCATGATTTTCTTTAGCCAAGTGTATCACAAAAAAATTGATAAACGTTTTATCCGTTACTCTACTTCAAGCTTTTCTGTTTCGAGTATAGTTGCTAATGTACAGGATGAGGATGTTCATGTTCGTTTTGTTGTGTTACTCATCCTTGTCATAGTAAGCTCGGGTGGCAGTTATTTCAGCCTTTAACTTCAATTATGATCATCGACACACGGCAACTGATTAACCAATGCTTTAGTTATGGCCAATCCTTGTCCCTTGTAGGCAAGCGCTGGAAATAAGAGAGAAGACGTTTGGTAAACACCCCAGTGTTGCCACAGCTCTCAACAATCTTGCTGTTGTGTTATGTCTACAGGTAAGTTACCTACGAACCCATAGCTGTTAATTATGGCATCTACGCGTGTAAAGATGTTTATCAGTGAAAACTTAAGCGTCGTCGGTGAGGGCAGGGCTGTCCCTGATTATTGAAGTAGGCGAGAATATACAAAAAAAAAATAGCCGGGATTCGAGTTGCTGTAGTGTAGTCAACATGCTGGTTTTAAATAAAATATGAGGGGAAAATCCCCGGCCCCTGAGGGCCGTTTCTCGAAGCTCCTGGTAATTGCCGGGCCGTTAAGCAGTTTTCCATTCCAGATGGGAGTTTCAAAAGTTTTGAAAATTATATAGTAAAGTTATCAGCTAAAGAAACAAAATGGACTTTATTAGAGGCCAGAACACATCCATTTTTTTTTTTTTAATTTTGAGTTCAAAATATGGTTTGTAGGCCCTTAAGTTACCGGGACTTTCGAGAAACGGACCCCCGGCCCTTTATGACACCCCTGGTGGCAGAAACGTGAACGCCGTACAAACACTTTGTCATAAACCCAAGAGTGCCTGGAATTTATGTTTGCCCTAAGACGTGATCGTCGTTATGTTTATGTTCAATGACAACAACGGAAACAACAACAATGATTGTATTTCTCGTCATAGAATAAATTTTTATCGTCTGATCGTCTTAGAAACTAAATATTTAGATCGAAAAAGAGAAATATCACCATTTTAAATTCTGCTCTCTTTCTCTAAACGACCTTACCTTCACCATTTTACTAATGATCAGCTCCAAGTAAATTGTGGGTTGTTCCAGAAATAAGAGTCGCTTTCTGGAGGAAGATGGCAAAGCTTACGTATACCCATACCCCTATGAATTTTCTTGCGTATTCTTCTCGACACTTTTAATTGAAATTCCTTCCTATTGCTCTCCTCGTCAGTCGCTCTACTTTTCAATATTCCTTTTATCTGCACCGTTTTCAGTTGTGTTTGCAAAGTTTCTGATGCTGCAGTGACGTGGGGGTAGGGTGGGAGTGGTGTACGTATTTAATTGTTAGTACTCCCTTCCGGGAGTGGGTAGGTAATTGCTTCTTGACTTGTGCAACTGAATCAATTCTTTTGATTTGACAGGACAAACAGTCAGAGGCGTTGCCGCTGTACGAACGAGCTCTACAAATCTATGAAGAAACGCTTGGTGCGTCACACCCTCGAGTGGCCGAGACACTTGTCAATCTTGCGAAGCTGTCTTATGATCTGGTAAACACACATGTTTTGTTCTGATTGGACAAACGTTTGGAAGTATATCAACTAAGCAATACATCACAGTTTTTTCTTTTTTAATTTATTCAGTCAGTGTGACTTGACAATTTTGTCAGTCCTGGAATATCAAGAAAAATGTAACTTCTCTTTATAGCTAATTCGTCGATTCCATAGATTAATGAGGTTAATCTGTGGATAGTCCCTCTCGTTAGTTAAAAACCGTTTTGTATTTATGCGAATTGACTGATTATCCCAACCTTTTTATGATCAACATCTATATTCTCTTCACTCTTCGTATATTTGTAATACTATTAGGTCGGAGCATCTGTCTTAACATCCGCACATTCTATTTTTTTGTGATCATTTCCCTTATTCTGGTCAACTATGTGTTTAAACAATTTTCTGTGAAGAGTTTATTGCGAGCCACGTGATGCTGAGTAAAGGGTTAAACGCGAGATTACCAGTGTTTGTGCAACGGAATTTCCTTATTATCTGAAAGGTCTTTGGGTATTGCTGATCAAAAGTCAACGTAGTTTTTCTCTTTTTCCATCAGAAATCACCAGAAAAGGCTGCCCAGTTGTACAAACGTGCCAACGACATCAGGGAGCAGGGACCACGCCCTGGCCTGTCACGACGCTCTTCCCTCAGTGTTCTTAGTAACGGCAACATCAGAAGACATTCAAACTCTCCTCAAGCAAACGACAGTGTATCAAGGGTGGTATTAATGTAAAATAACCCGCGTCTTACTTTTTTTTTTTGTTGTTAACGGTGAGAAAAAATAAATACTCTGGATGTCGGGGAGTGGGTGTAATATATATGTCCAGGATGTCGGTAGGGTAGGAGAGATTTCCAAAATTTCCAAATTAGATTATTCATGAGATGTTATTATTCTATTTTAGACAACAGATATTTTTCGCATATTTTTAATCCTACGAGTATCCCTGTAAATAAAAGTTGTACAGTTGAAGTGTCCCCTGAGGAAAATCTTAGGGACTTCGAAGGAGTTATGTCGTGGAAATTTTTACGTGTTGGAGGCTAAATTGAAACCAGGTACCATTGCTGTTAACGAAAACGTCCCTAGAACACCGAAGAGAAAACAAACTATTATCTGTATATATTTTTTCCACAGCAGAACAGGAGAAATTGAAAACGTTTGCCCAATTTTTTGTTGCTATCCATTTCATTCCTTGCCATCTTAAGCCAGAGAGATCTGTTTACTATTTTACCAACGTGGTAAAATAACTTGAAGCAAAACTGAACATTGTTGAGGTTTTCAATGCTCGCAATATCTTCAGCTTTTCAAAGTAGCATTAAAAACTCATGACATAACTTCTTTAAGTAATCACGATGGCGACAGTGAAGACCAGAACGTAGCAAAAATGGCCTTGTTAATGCATGGTCCATTTTAGTACATTTTTAATCTCTTCTTTCCTTCTCTTTGCTTGCTTGTACATAGTGCCAGCGATAATTGGTTTGATAATTCACCTTTTTTTTTTTAAGACGTAGTATCATAGAAATAACGCAGATTTGTCTTTTTAAGAGTTTACAAAGAACATAGTTATACAAAGGTTTTACTTTCATGTTTTTAAACATGGAACTTGTTTTACAAACAAACTGACAGAATTGCGATTACCCCAGTTAGATCAAATATGATATTAGTTATGATCGATTACAGCTTCATGGTTAGGTTTTATTTAGGTTTGGTTCATTGTACGCTAACGCACGTAGTGGGCATGGTTACCGGCCTGGAATATATAGTTATATGGTTGACTCTAGACAGTCCAAACTATATACCATTTATAATTTCCGGAGTGAAAACAGTAGTGGTAGGGTGATATCGTTTTTTATTGCACGACTGAGCCATTCAGAGGGACAATAATTACAATCACCCAATCATATGCTCAATCTTTGGTTTTTGTGTTCAACTGCCTCACAATTGATTCTTCAAACCTTGTAAGTATATATAACGTAAGTGAATAGTGCTTTTCGCGCGTTCTGATTGGTTAACTTGGAGGTGATTAGTATAGTATTATTCACCTCCGAGCAGCCGAAGAAAAAAAAAAAACGGCCTCTCGTTTCGGTTTCCGAAGAGGAAATTATTTGAATAAACGCTAGTTATTCAGCTTGTGTAGTATACACTAAAACAATTATTCACCTCAGTGTTAGTGAGAGTGGTGGATATACAGAGAATTACACTCACGTGATCAGCAGCCATATTGGTTTAATGAAACAATAAAAGTATTTGCATAAAAATATAGTTCAATTCCCTGAGGGTTAGCCTGGTACACCAACATGGCCGCCGTGACATGTGAAATACGCGAGCCGCGAAAATATTCTCTTCACTGTTCAGGGTTCGCACGCAACTTAAAAATCCTTGAATTTCAAAATAAAAATTCAAGGCCTTAAAAGTCCTTGAAAATTGCCGTCGGTGCTGGAAAGTCCTTCAAATTTGTTGCCAATTTTATCCAAAGCTTCACAAGTGTCTGAGACGAAAAGTGACACACCCTCTACTTTGAGCATGTGATGTGCCATCATATTGGCTTGATTTTGCCCTTATTAGGGTCCTTGACAAATGGAAAAATGTGTCCTTGAAAGGCCTCGAAAGGTCCTTGAATTTTTAGTCGAGAAAAGTGTACGACCCTGACTGTTCTCCACACATTTTGTATGGTAATGATGACCTTTGTTACTTGTTGACATTTCCTTTTTTCTCATAACCTTATGTTTGATTGAGTAGTGGTAACGTTACTGTGAGGAGAAATTTAATATTAGTCACTCTTGGGGGTTTAAGGGTTAAAAACCGTAGCGTAAGAGCTCCTCTAAATTTTTCTTGATTTAAGCTGAATATATAATTTTTTTAAAAATTTTCTTTCCCCCATTTTCTTCCGCAGAGATTTCCCGGTAGGTGCTTGATCAGGCAGTGGGTCATTTATATCGTTTACTCTTTTTTTTTTTACATTGAAAGCTACTTTCAGTGGTGTTGTAAAACTCATATTAACCACACTGGTTCGAGACCGCGCCAGGAGAATATTTGCCCAAGTATCGCTCTCCGGCCCGATACGATCCCAGTAAGGCCCTTGGGCTTGGTTAATAAGATATATATCTTTATGTAATACATGTATTTAAATGAAAAAGAGAGACTATTTATGAAAATCAACTATGTATTTTTCCTTCCTTGTCGTTTGGATTTTGGAGGGATGGACATCAGAAAATATATTTTGCATATTTCTGCGTTTTAACAACGGACAGATTGATGCCTAATTTACATTAAATAGTTAACTAAACTTGTAAATGAAGAGGATTATGTGTATTACGCATTTAAGGAGGCTCGAAAGGGTTTTTAGCCGAGTGCGCGCGCACGTAGACAACACGCTATATCTTTAAAAAGTAAGAGCACGTGTGGGTCGCGCATGCTCAAATGCTAATCTTGTCGACACGAAATTTTTGAAGTTTCGTAACTTCAGTCGCTTATATTAGCTCGGTAGATTTTTTTCATTTTTTCAGTAACAACTAAGATCAATTGGCGGCGTATATCATCCGACTTAAAAAATTCTGTAGGTAGGAAAAAAATTAAGAAAGCAATAATCAAAAAGTAGTTTTATTCTTGATCTGCCCTACAGAATTTTTTTAAATTGAAATATTTTGAAGATCATTCCTGGTAACATAATATAGAAGTTTGAGAAGATTTCACCGACCTGTTTCAAATAAGATAAAAGACTTCGATTTTAGGGGCTCAACTGAATGCGTCATATGGTTGCCATGGTAACAGGTTTTCTGAAGTAAATGTCAAGTAAGGAATCTGTGATGTTTCGTTTATTTCTGCGCCAAATTTCATAGTGATACGATGAACCAAACATAATTTAGAAAAGAATTTGTAGAACTTGTCTCGGTTAAATGAAAACTATTTCGAACCCACTTAAGTGGGTCTATTTCATTGTAAATAAAAGAATGACATTTTTATTGCCATTTTATAAGAATAAAGGAATCATGAAATGTGCGTTGCTTGTTGAAATGTCTTTAAAAATTCCTTTCTTTTAGAAATACGTTTCCACGAAAAATGTAGGTACGTTACACCATCACATGAAAAATGACATTGAGATTGGTCGTTTGACCAAGTTTGATTCTTTTATGTTGAACAGAGACCAAGTTATGGACCTTGAAACATGGCTCAAAATCCATACAAACGTCTCTAATCTTGAGGCAGCGTCCCCAAAAACCACTAGGGCTAAAAGAATGGGACTTAATTCATATGTGGTGCAAATACAGCATCAGAGCTCTTATAATAACCGAGAAAATCGCCTATGAATATTGAAACAAAAGAAACAAGTCTCAGAGGTTGTTAAGACTGTTTATTTCAACATAAATCTTTATACACTGTATCTCTCTGATGGCCACACGAAACCATCATCAGCAGGTTCATAGACAACTTGACAAATACTTTGCTCTCAATAAATACTGTAATACTTTATGATATAAAGTAAAAAACAAAATCCAGCTTGATGTGAATAAAGTAACAATTAAAAAATTGCTACACGTTGTACGTGCTTATGAGCAAAACGTACCAGCTTAATTTAATTCATACAGAGCGGTTTCCAATTGAGCAATCGACAGTAAATTCGATTGGTTTGGTTTTGCATTGCTAGACTCTGTGATTGGTTGGGAAACGTGGCACCACTTTCTAATAACCAATGAGAATCAAATTCAAACCCGGCCGTGAGCTGTTCGCTCGCATTTTCCCGCCACTGGCGCCGGTTACAGTCATGTTTTCTTTGAGCTCTGATTGGCTCACTTAGGCCAGGTTCAGAAGCCTTACTTTTCATGAGCCGAACTAAATTCGAATTTGGACCGACCTAAATTAACAAAAGTACGCCTGTTGATTCAGACGTCGAACTTAATTAGCCGTTCCACAGCCGTTCCTAATACAGTTGTAGGAAACTTATTAATGTTGTCAGTGGTTTTCAAAATATATACCTAATAATAATTTATGCCTTAAGTTTTGCACATGAAAAGTTCGGCGTCTGAATCAAAGCCGCTCAAAAGTCGAAATTCCCGGCCAAGCCAGGCGGGAAGAACGGCTAAGCCGTTCCTAATTCAGACGCCGAACTTTTCATGTTCTTAATTCTATGAATTAGATTCGGCTCATGAAAAGTACGGCGTCTGAATCGGGCCTTACATTCGATTGAAAACTGCTTTCTTCAAGATGTACCTTTCGTGCGCTGGTGATCATCTAAAACAAACAGTAATTTGACTCATACCTATTGTCAGAAATTTGAAAATAATTTTGCATTGCTTGACATTTGTTTTCTAAGCTCTGAAATAGATTTCAAAAGGCTACTATTAGAGTTTCTCCAACAATTAAGCCCTAGAAAAACATTTTAACATTGTTGTATAACTCGTATAACATTTGTGGAACAACAACGTAAGACGCGCAGTTAAACGCTTTTTTTCACATTGTGAAGTCAGCCAAAATGTTTGATCGATGGCAAAACAATTGTCCACGAAAACTGTTACACAATCATGGGGTGCTAAACGTTGTAACTTTGTTGAAGGAACAAAATTCGTAAAAACAATTTTAGAAAGTTCAGGCAGGGCTTTAGAATACAAACCAAATGGTATATTTCTCGCTGACAATAGAATATGTTTCATTCAAAATCTGTTTGTTGCTCTTGTTCTAAGAGTCACTACAAGAATTTTTTTCGTGCTTGTTTCGTGTATCATCTCGAAGTTATAATTGCTTCTTTGGTCAGAGAGTGTTTTATTCGACATACCGTTTAAATGCAGTAAAAACTTCAGTTTTTAAAATTACTTCTTTAACTAATTCTATACATTAAGCTAACTGTAATTTGTTAGATTGGGTAAGTTAATGTCATTATATTATTTTAAAATCTTGCGTTTCTATTTCAAGACATTCTGAGTCATAATGATGACCATAATAGTTGCGTTCAAACACAAGGCCTGAGAACCTAACCATTGTGCTGTTCAGATGGTTGCG
>CAOKRL010000071.1:0-25065 GCA_948470475.1 Galaxea fascicularis
AGCTGACGTTAAAACCGGTACCCCTTCGTCAGAGCGAATCGAGGAATTATGGGTTATGTGTAGTTTATATTGTGGAGGAGGAGCTACGCTATTGGTGGTAGCATGGCAACGTGAAAAATAGGAATACATTTATTAACTGAAAAGCGTTCCTTAATACCGAGGGGATTAAGGGTGCCGATTTGGAAAATGAATTTTTGTTCTAGATTCTTGCGGCTTTCCGTCATACCTTGCTGTAGGGAAAGGCAGCAGATAGTCAAGCAAAGCCTAAATGTGATTTTATACGTAACTGAGAGACCCTGGGAACGAGGTTGATTTTTATGTTCCGTCAACTCGACAAATTAGCTATTAAATGCTTGGAGCCAAGCAAGCTCCAGTTGATTTTTACTGTCTCACAACTCTTTACAATTGATTCTGTGGGACGTTAAAAAACCACTAGCGACGTAACGAACCCTGGCTGTGAGCAACCCTAGTGTTGCTGGTCTTAGCCTTAGCCCATATGCGATATGTGGATAAATAAAATTACTTACTTACTTACTTACTTAATGACGAAAACAGGCCAATTGGTGGGATTTACTGCCGCAACTGAGTAGCCACTAGCTTTCAGATCCATACGACTTTCAAAAAGATGAATTATTCACAGAATTATCTCATTTCTCGCATGCAAGGTTCACAAACCGCAAGCCGGGATTCCATAGATCTCTCCTCAGTACGAGATAAGTAAACGCCCACCGGGCGAACAGTACACGGCATGCAAATTGCATACCGCTGCCATTATCTCAAGCCTAGGAACGATTGGCACGAGCGACATAAAAAGATCTCAATTGATCCGCCACTGACACAAAGTGTTTGTTATAAATTTGTCAGCCGCGTCAGTCGATTCACGGTCACTAAAGCTGCTTTTTGCTTTCTCTTTATTACAGACGCCAGATAGGGATTTGATAGTTTCCAAATATATTTGGATTCAACTTTTTTTTTTTTTTCAAAACAAGAGCTATAGAACTTAGAACCCAAATATGTCGTCCTCATCCTCAAACTAGCCAAAAGCTGCGTTCTAAGGCGTTTCTTTGATGCGGGGTTGTTTGTTTGTGTACCCTTTTATTTAAACAACCTTTTGTTTGCACAATCACACGCCAAACAGAGGTCCTCTTGTTATCACGGCCACTTTTTCAGTTTTGTGCCAGCGAAATGTCCACACATTTAATATAAGAAAACCCCGTTAATACGGCCGCCCAAATACGGCCAGAGTTTCATGCCCTGTAGGTGACCGTATTAACGGGGCTCCACTTTAAGTGTTCAGAAATTCACTGTATACGAGTTGGATATAAGCTTCTCGGTCGGGTGACCACGGTTACTAGCTGCTTCAAGTTTTCCTCTAGAGGTCGCAAATCTGTTGAAAATTTTGAATGTCTATAAATCCCCTGGGTGGGACTGTATACCGCTACGAATTCTGAAAGAATGCAGTCAGGTGTTATCATCTCCATTAACGATACTTTTGAATACTGGTACATGTTTTTTATTGGGTCAGTTACCGACAACTGTGGAAAAATACCAACATTACTCCGGAGTACAAGAAAGGCAATAGGAATCTTAGAGAGAACTTCCGTCAAATTTCGCTTATTTGTATTCTATGCAAAATCACAGAGAAGGTGTTGAATGAGTTTAACCCGGATCCATTCGCGTGCCGCGGCGTTAAATCCACTCTGGGTGTTGACTGGGCTAAAGCTAGAAACGGTTCCAAACCTTTTTAGACGTTAGGTCATAGTTTTGCTAAACCTAAGAATCCTGTGCTGAAGAAACAACGAACTGACGCTGTTATTCTATTACCGGCCTTGCAATGACTGAGATCACGGGTACATCAAATGTCAGTTTGGTACACGTTTAAAAGAGCTCCAAAAAGCGGTTTCTCTGTGCAAAAAGGAAGGCTCTGCTTTGTCGGAACATGCTTCCGAAGTCAGGATCTTTTTTGCAACATTACATCACTTCTGATGAAGAGGCTAGACAGGAGGGTCGAAACGTTGTCTGGTTGGGTCGGAATTGTAACTTTTAAAGTTACGTTCATTAATCATCAAACCATGTCTAATGATCTTATTTTAATAGATCTTTCTAAAGCTTCTGATAGAATGCAACTCTTGCGATTTTTGCTCAATGTGAACCGGCAGGGCATAGATGGGCCCTTGCTGCGATGGTTTACTGTAGGAATTTTTTGACAAACAGAATGCAACGTGTTGTTATCAGAGGCAAGTGTATCGGTGAATCCAGAGCTGCCCCAAGGAACAATTCTTGGCCCCATTTAGTTTATCGTTTACGCAAATGATATCTCGACAGTAGACAGTAATATTCACTGTAAGGATTTATGCAGTTGATACTATTGGCTAAGGTTCACCGGATGTTGATATCCCTGGTCTGCACCCCTAGATCGATTGGGCGTTTGGGGAAAAAATGGCAGACACGCTTTAATCCGCACGAATGTCACGCTGTAACCTTGCACGGCCTTAAAACGGTCGCTGGGATTCATTGTGATAAACGTTGAACACTGATCCGTCCAGTGAGTGGAAACTTCACACAACCAACACTTAAGGTTTGTTGTCTTTTTTCCATCGCCATAACCGAGGTGACAGACGTTTTTGAGGGGCTGGTAACCACTTCTAAGCGGGGCGGTGGAGACTTTTGTCCGGATTTCCATACATTTCTTTGTAATTTTTTAAGTTTTTAAATGCCTGTATCTCAGTCAAAACTAGCCCGATTAACACCAAACTTGGGGATTTTGTGAATCTCGGTGTGCTCTTTCTGACTATGTGGATCAATAGTTGCTAATCCCATAATTTAGAGACTCGTACCTAGTCCTTCACGGTATGAAATCAGGCAATGCCTCTTCGCTTTCAAACACGCTATCGCCCCTTATCAGTAAAGTATACTCCTAGTGTTTGCAAACGGGTCAGTGTAAAACACAGATTGCGGACTGCAGACTGCAGACTGCAGACCGCAGACTAGGAGTAAAAGGCAGACTAGGGGTAAAATGCAGACTGGAGGTGAAGAAGTAACGTGATATACCACGTTGCCTACTTATCATAGTCACTTAAGGTCGTCACGCAACGGTTTCTCCCCAAACATAGGTGAGGGCTGCAAAGGACACTACATATCAATTATAGACGAATAAAATTCTCACCTTTTATTCATGTAGTGGCCACTTTGAATAAATATTCTGAATCGGCCCTTAGCACTGTTCTCAGTGCGCGACCGGATGTTAAACCCCTGGATTCAGGGTAGACATTTTTGTGTAGTTTTCATGACCGATAGTTTTTACCGCTGACTGTAAACTCCGTAAATACGGACCGGAACACCACGAATGTTTGAAAGAGATCCTCGAAATGAATGACGAATAAAATTTTTACCTAAATATTACCACGTGGTTGCCCGAAAGACATATCACAGATGTTCTTTCTTTGTTCATAGACCGGCGTAGTTTGAGCGGAACTTGTAAGTATCAAAACATGAGAACTTCCCTCGTGATTGCGACTCTTTATTATTTCGTTACTTTTACACCAGTGTGCAATTTATCCCAGGTCTGCAGTCTGCAGTCTGCGTTTTACACTGACCGTTTACAAACAAGTTCCGCAAATGCCTTCTCATACCTTTCCAACCGAAACCGTGAATCGCGACAGTTTTGCCTAGACGGGTAACGAAGCTGTTTCGTCGTTTCACGACAGCGATTTCCATAGTTTTCTTGTCAGTCATTTTGCCGTCTTCAGTTCTCTAGCAACCGTGTATAGCCAGAAATCGAATGATGTTCCGATAGAAAACGAAAAATCCAACCGAAGAATAACTCGCAATCGTATGATAGCAGTTTTATTCGGTCTGAAATCAAATTAATATGTACAAAGATCCTACTTACAAAATGCAATCACATAATTAATAAATGAAACTAGAAAAGCGAAGTAAATTCCCGTGAGAGCCAAGAAAATATGGAAGCGAACCCACGTGGTTGTTAAAACAAGCCTACATACAGACGCCATTAGGTAACCGAGAAATCTAATCCAAACTTAACAGTTCAATAATAATTTTTCGTTCACTTACTTCTATGGCGAGTTTTCTTAAATGTCCTTGAGTACAGCATACATAAATCCGGGCAACAGGTAAGCGGTAAAATCTCTGATCATTTCAGTACAACTGTTGGCAAGAACTAACAAAACCTAAGCTGCTCAATTAACTTTGAACAAAGCGTGCACTGTTGCGGTTTCCTGTTTGTGACAACTAAGCGTAAATTCCTTAAATAGTTCATTGTCTGCTTTAACGGTCGTTGGGTGGAGAAAGAGAAGTTCTTAACAAAATGTACTTCAGCATGGATCATTGTTACAATCAATGTAAAATGGCACCACAGTTTTCTACATCTTGTGAGAACTATTTGTGATGCAATCCAATATACATGACTCTCAGTTGGTTTAGTAAGATCACGAGGATGTCTTTTGTTTAAAGAATTTTAAAAAAACGTGTGGCGTCGAAATCCTGATCACAAAGCCCAAACTATAAACTTTGAGTCCCAGAACAAACTAACAACGGAATACATCGGTCACATGTTCTTTCTCGCACTCTTCACTGAGCCGTTTATCAGTTTGTTTATGTCGACGTCTTACAGTCACTAAGCGCAAACTTCACATGGGGGGAATGGGTTGATCCACCAGTTTGAGCCACTCGTCTGTTGTAGCGAGGGGATCTTCCATATCCTTCACAAGTTGGCTGTGTTTCTCTTTCTTATAATTTGCAAGGGCTTCATCGCGCTGTTTTTCTGCATCTGGGTTGTACGATCCTTTAATGTCAACGTCGTTATACCAGGTTGGCGATCTATATCCAGTAAGTGAGTCTTCAAACCAGTACCTATATTGAACAAGCCAACCACCAGGTGAAGGGACATAGATATCACCCTTCGCTTGAATCTTATTTGCTCGGGTTTGGAGAATGTTCTCAGTGGTTGGCTTGGCATGGCCAGCATACTTCTTGGCGTAATCTCGCACGGATTTAGCGTAATGAGACTCGGTTGGGGAAGCAGCATCTGGATCAATCAAGGCTAGTTCTTGAAGGATAGCAAGGTGCATGCCAGCGCCGATCATGAAGACCGTGATCCCTGGTTCAGCGTAACGGTCCTCCATCAGCACACCCACCAGCTGGATCGCGATCTGGGGCTCTCTTGGCTGTAACAATGCTGTCAGCTTGTCTTTGCTCATTCCACTTTCTTTAGCATTTGTGTATGTGATGGCCACCCAGTCTTTCAGGCCATTAATCTGACCGTTGATCTCGTCGATTGTGCTCTGAGTGAGCTCTTTATTGACAATTTTTTCGATTTGCTTATAAACCTCATCGAAGTAGCTAGGAATCCCAGGAGGAAAAATTGCGTTGAATATGAGCACACCGATCTTTCCTCCAATCCCACTCAATAAACCTGTTGCCAGCGACTTGGCTATATCACGCACAGTTCCGGTTACTTGAATTTCTGGAGCTTGATAGAAAATGGCATCGTGGCAGCTGAGTTCCCTTCTGACCTGGTATGGTCTGAAAAGGTAGCCCACAGTGATGAGGCAGTACTCCGCTTGATCGGTGCGGCAAACAAACACACCAGTGTACTTTGGAAGATCCTTGAATGGCATTTCAAGATAGCTGAATCTCTCCTCTTCCACGACTTCGTGCACGTTAAGGTCCGATTTTGTTTTTGCGATCTCAATGGCTTTCAGCAAGCAGGCTGTTTTGGATTCAAATTCCTTCTGCACGGCTTCATCAGATAGAGATCTCTCTTTTGCACAGGTCTCTTTGGAGGCAAGTTGAAGGTGTGGCAGATTGTTTCCAATCGCGAGATAAACCGTCCCTTCTGCAGTAGTTTTGATCGACTGAGACAGCGCTTCCATTGACTTTGGTGCGACTTGAAACGCAAGTTGGCGGAGTTTAGTTTCCACATACTGCATCGCTTGCTTTGGGTCGGCGAGGAGGCTGTCACTGAGCTTGGTAAAGACGATCGCCATGTTCGCTCAGAGTTGCCGTTGGCAAGGGCTGAAAAACTATGGTGGGTTATCGAAATGCTTGTGCATCTTCCGAGGTTTTTAAGCCAATCATCGAGCGTTTCTTTTACAACATGAGATCGTCAATAGCCAATCATAATCTCTCTGTATAGAATTCGAATTTAGCCCGACATCTGATGCACGATACATTTTCACGTGAATAGCGCCTTGACTAGTGACGTCACGGATTTTCATCGCTAGTGACAACTCAGATAAACAAACGACTCGCGGCGTTGTCCGTTTGAGAATTTTGTATGGCAGAGTTGCGTCGGTTACCCTGCGAGTAAAGTCTCCTTAAATCTTTCTTTCTTTCTTTCCCGATTTTTCTAGGAAGATCGAAGGAGACTCTGCTCGCAGGGTATGCGTCGGTAAGCTCGCAAATGTGCCTTTAACTACTTTTTCGTGAAGAGATAGAATATCCAGCTTGATGTCGAAGAGACTTGGGAATTATAAATTAGATCGGCTACTGCTTGGGTGAAAATGCAAAGAACTGGAAAATAGCGGCGATTTTGTTGTCTCTAAAGTTACACTCGCGGCCGACTCTCAAACGTTAGTTAACACCCTGCTTGCAGAAGTTTTTGTTATCTAATCCTCTGCTAGCAGGGTAAGTCCCCAAATGTTTTAGTACCGAATCTTTAATTGGAGCTGTGAAAGGCAGAAAGAGAAGCTCTTTTTTTGCCATTCACACCTACAAAGTCCTTTATTGTTTCTTTCGAATGAAAGAGACAAACGACGTTTAGTTGTTAATGTCATCAAAACCCCGGAAAGCTACTGGAATCAAGAAGTAAAAGGGCTTGCGAACTACACGCAATAATTATATGTCAACGTTTTTACAGAAGGCCAAAACAAATTCGCCAGGTGTCTGTTAATACCGGCATGTTAAAAGCTTCATCATTTGGAAATTCCATATGAATTGGACAGACTTTTACATCTTCTCCAATATAGAGAATAGCACATCTTAGTCACATGAGATACATGAAATGCCTTTTAGTCCAAAAGTACATCGTGTTTTAAGGAACAAGTCGGATACTATTTCGTAGCAATGAAGGTGAGACGATGGGATTTCGGTAGGCGCTTCGAATAATTTACGGATTCAAGGACAATTTCTGGACATCCAGATCTAAGATTGCACTCCACAACGTAGTATGGCCTTTTATTTATTATGATTGAAGCTCATTAAACTTTTCAGGTCTTTTTGTATCGATTTCGCTAAGTTTTCTCTTCCAAAACACATCGCGCTGATACAAATCCCTTTGGGGGTCGATCTGTTTTTAGTAATACCGTAAAAACCCGCGTGTAAGAACCTACATTTTTCCATGTTTGGCGAAACAGGTTCTTATATTTGGGGGTAGTTATTGGGCAATTCAGATTAAAGTAGGTTCTTAATTAGGTTCTCAAGTGACATATTTCGCCTCATGTAAGGTGGTCCGGTTTCCGGAATCCAAGAAATTTTCGCTTGTGGAATCCGGAATCCTGGGCTCTGGAATCTGGAATCCAACTCTCGGAGTCCGGAATTCCGCCAAAGAATCCGGGATCCAAGTTGCTCAAAATTCACTCCAAATCGGGCTGATTGGAATTCGGAATCCAGTACCTGGAATCCGAAATCCACAGCATGGAACTCAGAATCCAAGACTGTCCCGGATAACCTTACATGGGGCGAATTTATTTATAACTGTCTTGTCATGAGACTTGTGCAAGACGAAATAAACGATTATATACACTATAAACAAAGGATCTTTTCAGAAATATTTGCATACAAAATATAATAATAAATGGCATAAGTAAAAAATGCAAAAAGGTTCTCTTGCCTTAATTTACGGGTCACATTCATTTTATGATTGAATCATCATAATTGATCATAGTGCTACAGTATCCCATAACTCACATATAAGAACCTAATAAATTTTGCTTGGCTAAACAGATTCTTATATCTTGGGGTATAAAAATGGGAAATTTCTACCAGCAGGTTATTAAACCGCTAGGTTCTTACACGCGGGTTTTACTCAGTGTAGTGCACGTGGCTGTTGATGCTCTGTTTGTTACGCGTAGCAAAGATGTCGGGCATCTGACGTCTTTTAGCCCAACTTTCTAGTATTAATTACTTTTATCGCCGTGTATGCACGTGTATACGATAACAGCTGTTTGTTGTGGCTGAATTTCCGTCCGCTGAGCATTTTTTTTACAGTTGATTTCACATTACTTTTCCGCGCCGCGTTGCGAAGTTCGTTAGGAAGTTGGGTACCAGGTTACGAAGTAGCCAATTACATGGCGAATTAGATACAATCAAATTGAGAACTTCGAATCGAAGTTCCCAACTTCAGACGCATTATACTTCGTAACCTCACATCTTTGCGTAAACGTTTGTAATTTACCTGCGAAGTGATGGAACCTAATCCTTTTACTAAACAGAAGAAGGCATTGTCGTGTGAGGTCTGTGACATAATCGTAGAAAAGTGGTTAGAGGGTTCCAAACCATTCGAAATAGCGCGGCAGTTAAATTTACTGAGAAAAACAGTTTCAAATATTGTCGATCGGTTCGTACGTACAGGAAGCGTTCAACTAGGAGTTGGTGAGAACAGGTTACAAACAGCAATAACGGATGATGTCGTCTTGTACACGGAGTTTTGCAAACGTGAAAGGCCAAATATGCATGCAGTGGGAGTACAAAAGCAGTTAATCGAAAATCAGGTTGTCTTACCCGCTAATGTGTCGTCCCAAGCTTCGATAAGTCGTGTATTGAGAAGCGATTTGGCCTGCTCGTGCAAGCTTAGTACGAGTGATGGAACAGAGAATTAACTCTGGAGTGTAGATTAAAGTGCTAATAGAAACCCATGAAAAACCCACTGGGCGTTAGCCCGGCCCTAGTAAAGGGTATCAGGGAACCACACGAGGCAAAGAAAAAATTCTTATGACCTCGGTGGGAATCGAACCCACGACCTCCGGATTAGATCTACCGTTGCTCTGCCGACTAAGCTACGAGGTCGGACAGAGAAAGTTGGGGACGACTTTTCTTTGCCTCGTATGGTTCCCTGATATCCTTTACTAGGGCTAACGCCCAGTGGGTTTTTCATGGGTTTCTATTAGCACTTTAATCTACACTCCAGAGTTAATTCTCTGTTCCATCACTTGTATGTGTTTATAGTGCTACACGGCACAACATGCATATACAACATATATATGTACCCAAGTTTAGTATGGCCGAAGTTGGGAACTTCAGTTCGAAGTTCCTAATTTGATCGTCCAATTCGCCACGTAATCAGGCTACTTCGTAACCTAGAACCCACCTTCCCAACGAACTTAGCAACGCGGCGCGGAAAACTACATGTGTGAAATCAACTGTAACTTGTTGAGCCGCCGCATGAATTTCAAGTTTATGCACCTGGTGTCTAACAATGTTATAGTAACACTTGGAAACATTGTATTCTCTAAGCTTTGTTTGCTGAGGCTCTAAGTCAGAGGAAGAACGCACTTGGTTTGGCATACTTTGGCCAGCGAGTGGCCGTTTATTAAATAACAGCCCTAGTTATAAAATTATGTAGAAGTTCTCAGCAAAGGTGGGGGGTCACACCCGCCTTTCAGTGCAATATAGGCTTAATACAGAACCACATGCTGAAGAGAATATGAACAACTAAAAAGAAACGATCCGATATTCAAGATGACCCACCCAGTTATAGCGACAAATAGAATAAATCAGGGGGTGGGATAGATGGGAGGGAAAAAATGAAGCGGTAACATGTTGTCAGAAAAAGATGGAGGCCGAAGAGGCCTGCAGTCACGTGATTACTGTTTATATACCCTGATGACGCCATCCAGCATACCGGATATTGTAGTAACCGGAAGTTCCCGAACCAGTGCATAAACTCATTTATTCCATATAAAAAGGAATAAATATTATTTTTCCTCGTGATAAGCAAAATTCCGGTTATGAACCGGCTACGTTTTGCTCTCATGTCAAGAATTTACTTTGGACTCCAAGTCAACGATCATTGGCTTTAACATACGTCCCTTTAAACGTGAATGCATCAAAAACTCGCACGACTAACCTCAAGGACGAGGGATTATATTGTTACCGTTATTATTGAATGCTGATTGTTCAAAACAGAAAGGTTTTTTTTCAGCAAGAGCAACACTAACCCCTCCCTAGTAGCATAGCATCAAAAATGCTTGCTACCTATTGGCTGAATGTTGAACACAACAACAACGACAGCTTCCTTAGAAATGTTTGTTTTAACAAAGGTGCATCCGTTAAAACTTCCTGGAGATTGGCAAGAGCTAGTCGGGACTGAAAATTTTTACAAAATTATCATCCTTTTGTATATCCAATGGATGAGGAAGGATTATTCTTGTCAAAAGATTAATATTACAAGCTTGGATCTTCCTTACAAATGCGCCTTCAGTTCCATTCTTCGAACAACATTTCTTTTTGCGTTTCATGCGAAGATTGTAAATGAGGTTCAAACGTTGCATAACTTTAGAAATTTTGGATTTTATTCAGTAGGCCATTTTTAAGCACGTGTACAGCAGCGTAATAGTAGCAATGACTGTGACCGTCAAACGATCTGTCCTCTTCAGTCATTGATTCAAATTTTACGAATGAGAATATCAAGAACTCTCTGCGATATAATAGCGACATTCTTACGTTTATACACTAATCGCTCATCTCGACCAAAACGAGTTTTAGTAGGACCATTGTTACATCGTCACATCGCTAGTTGTGAAGGCATGACGGAAAAACAAAACTACATTTTCCTTTGACGTTACGGCAATACAAACGCCACATCAACTCATAAAAGAAGTATCGTTTCGTCTCCCAGTGTGTGCTACAAAAATTATTTTCTTCAAGATAAATATTAAGCCGAAGATCTACTATCCAACATTACGCCTGGCATGGTAAATTGAGTAAAAACGGTTGCATCCGTCAGAAATTAAATCTGTGGAGATCAGGACTCTCTGGAAAGAAAATTGCAAGGGGAGAACTTAAATTTGTCGAGGGATGAGAAAATAATTATTCTTGTAAAAACCTTAACTCCTGGACCGAGTTCGGGGAGGCCTAGAGATTGTTATGTTTATATGTTATGTTTAAAACCAATTCAAGCTTATTTGGTGGGACCAGACCCTTTCGTTAAGTATAATTTCTTGCGGAAACAAGAGACAGAAACAGTTTAGGTTGTTCTTCTGCAAATTCTAAGTGGTGATTGCTTTTTCCATGATTCTTCCATTTTCAAGCGGTCAAAACCCTTCACATAACAGGTGAATCAAATTAACTTAACATTTGGTGGAATTGTGAGTTATTTCAAAAGTGTACGTTTGTTCTCATTTTTTTACCGCTTGGAGACAGTTGAATTGTTTTTCTGTTTTGTAAAACGAGTGGGAAGCCGACAATTTTGGAAGCGACGCAGAACGTTAATGAATTTTTTTCTCCCATGTCATAAACACCAAGGGCAAGCTGGTGGGCCGATAGCCCTCATCGCTGCGTGAGTTGGCAATCATTTTTTTTTTCCGCTGAATGTGATGAACTAATCTTAAACATCATGACATCACACACCTCATTTCGTGATTGGAATCGTAAAATGGAATCGTCATATGAAACCGTTTATGGAGGCAGGATGGCCGAGTGGTCTAGGGCGCTCTAGCCACTAGAGCTGGTGTTGTTCTGGATTCGTGCCTGGATCAACTCCTCGGCCATCCTTGTAAATAGCCAACTGGTTTGCCTCCCGCCAGTTGGGATTCCCAACTCCGTTGTGTTCATTTGTATTATTTCACTGTCCCTGAAAAGCCCCTCTAGGGGAGTGGTCAATTAAGTATTTATTATTATTATTATTATTATTATTATTATTATCATCATCATTAATAAGCTGACTCAGTGAAAACAATTTACATCTTATATATTCAGACATGTTATTTGGAAATTTAATTTTTTCAACGGCTGCATGAGTCGCAGGAACTAGTTTTCCTTCTGAAAAATTGCGAATAGACAAAAGACCGTGCAGTTATATAAGCAACTTAAATAGGAGGTAAGAACTCTGATTTGTTCATTCTTTGTTAATTATTCTGTTTCTTTTCGCTCATTCTTTTTTATTCTTTACTAAGCAACTGCTTGATAACTTGAGTATCAATCCTCATAGTCACACCTCTACGAAGTCGGCCGGTCACGTTCAGCCTCAAACACAGGGTATTTTGCCATTTCAATCGTCTCGTTTCGCCGCCTTGTAGAACCGGAGTTACGAAATCACAAATTCTTGTCGTGTCTGTTGACAAATAGGAAATTTCCGAGCTACGTTTGTGGCCTGCATATCTAGCATCTAGTTTGAAATCCAGTTTGAACTCACAGGAAAGGTACATGGCTCACGATCTGTGCCGTGATATATATACTGGAAGGGCATTATTTTTTGCAAATTGTATGGTTAAAGTCTGAAATTAGTTGGCGCCTCGCCTAGTTTTCGTTCATGACAGGTGTCGCAATCAATTTTTTAAACCCCGAGAAAGCAAATTGATTTGCTATGTAGTTACATGGGTTGCTGAGAGGTTTTTGATGTGTTGGTGATACGTAATTCCATAGTTTCGTTAGCTTCTTTTCCTTGTAAGGTGTTTCTTCTTCCTAGCAACAACGACGACGACGGCAACGAAAACCGCGTCATAACAAAATATCATTTCTCGTTGTTGTAAAGGTGATGTTACATGAGCCGATTTTTAACGCAACAATGTTGCATTAAAAATCGGCGTTGAAAATCGGCTCGTGTAACATCACCTTAACTCTGTCGCAATTATTCCAATTTGTTTAACATGAAAAATGCTAACCTGCGATCAAGCGTTTTTTTTTTGTTTTGTTTTGTTTTCGACGAATAGGAAACCGTGGCGAAAAAAACAAACACCTGAACATTTACTTTACGAGTCGTCTGCCGCCCCTCGGATGCCTACCTGTCAACACCGATGTTATGATGCGTCATGCTATAATTGTCGGCCAATTAATGAGAATCTACCGGACGTTCACGCGGCTTGGAGAAAAGAGCGAAGGCGCTTCCATGGCAAGTTATGGAGATGTCGTTAGCGAAGTCATCTAAATTAACCCTTTGACTCCTGCGTGTTTTGCGTGTATTTGCATAAATAGAGTTTGGTCAAGATAGAAAAAATAATTGCACTGCGCAGTAGATAATTATTAATTGTAGGCTTTTTTGAATCGAAGTGTCTAAATGACCGGCAGCCGGTCACATTCCGAATCCGGCATTAAATCACTATTGAGGGTCTCCCAGGGGGGGGGGGGGTCCTTGTTCCCTAGTCCCCTTCCAAAATTGCCCTGTGTTCCCATGTTCCCACACCTTTTCCTTATTTGTTCCCCTTTGTTCGTTTGATTGAACTAGTGAGCAGCCCGTCTACGAACTCTAAGAGTTGTAAAACGATTTATTTTATCCTAAGCGTTTCGTGTGACTAACGCACACTTCGCCAGGGATGTTTTACAATACAACACATGGGACCTGTATATATACCTACATAAGGGAGTAAAAATATTTTTACATTACGTAAAACCGCACCTACGAGAGCAGATTTGCATGTAGGAAGCAGGCGGAAAGGTGTGCAAGGAGTGACATATTTTGTACGTAACATGATTTTGGGGCCCACAGTTTTAGCTACGATCGGCAAACAATCTATCCGCCACCTTGGCAGTCTGTGACAACAGATTCCCGCCAACTTCTCGTACCCAGACTCCCAGCTGATTGCTTCGCATTTGTTTGATCTCTTGTGTACCGAAAGTAAGACGAAACCAATGCACAAATGACCATAAATAAAATCTCAGAAATAACGGTCTTTATTTCTTATATCACAATATTTTCTCCTCTAATTTGTATAGTATTGTTCCCCTGCTCCCTAAAAATAGACTTATGTTCCCTTGTTCCCTTCAATATTTTGCCAATGTTCCTTTGTTCCCCAAAACCCCTGGGAGACCCTCACTATTATGGTCGGCAGTCCGACTTGGCTCTTTTCAACGGGCCTTGTTATCTTTACACTTGGTACTTCGGGGAGATTAAGTGTGTTTTAGGTTAAATTAGGGCTAGGAGCCGAGGAATATGGACGTTTGTATTAGCCTTGAAGATTATGACCGGCTGCCGGTCACCTAGACAATTTGTATTTTGATAGTTTTTATCAATAAACCTACATCGTTTTTTTAACGGTTACTTCGATAGTTAAGTCTGTAAATGCAGTCATTTGTAGAAAATGTCGTAGTTTAGCTCAATTTTGCTGAACTTGTCAGTCAAGGAAATATCGGACTGCCGGTCATTTGGTGTTTTCACAACCTAACCGGCTGCCGGTCATCTAGACAATTTTTTTTTTTTTTAATTAAGTTCTTCGCGATCTTTAACGAAAATTCTTAAGGAAACATTTTCTAATGTCAAAAGCTTTGGTTGCCTATCAAGAAATAGCAGAAAAACATCTTGAAGACAAAAATTAGTAAAGTTTTGCGCATTTTCACCGAAACAGTGCATATATCATATTTCAACGCTATTATGCAAATTACTCTATGCCAACTCAGCTTCGCTTCCTCTAAAGGAAACATGAATTAACGAAGACAAAATAATCAACAAACAGTTCTTCCAGCCAAACATTTTATTGGAATAATCAATAATTTTGTTGTTAGGAGAGAAAACCTTTTGATTTTCTCGCGAGCGTGGACACAGACACGCTGTCTTCACACAAGCTTCGCCTCTAGATCTGTTCAAAGCGACACTCCATCGTAAATTGCGCAACTTCCCAAGCCAAATAACAAACGTTACACTATTTCAGCTCAAATGGTCAGTCAAACAAGTCTCAAATAGAAAATCGAAATTACCTGGTGTCATAAAATCCATTTTAAGTCCGCGATTCGGCTTTAGCCGACTTCAGGTTGTGTTTTGGAAATCAAAGCAGTTCAAACGCGAAACGATCTTTCGTTGGTTTACGACCTGCGTGTCCTCATTTTTTCACCGCCGATTTATCTTTAGGATCATATCTTTCCATTCTGAAAAACATCTTGCAAGGACGAAGTTAAAGCTACAGAAAATTCGCTGTTCGCATCTTCCTCTACAGTCTCCTTGAGGTCTCCTTGATAGCTTTGTATTCAGATTTGCACCAGTCGACACGTGATCACGTAACCAATCAGAACGGCCAATCAGAACAGGGCCTGAAGACTCTTTTGTTGAAACGACCAATCAGACAAAAGTCCAGATTCTGCACTACGGGCAGATGATTGTTTCGGTAAATGTATCAGGCGTTCTTCCTGCCCCACGCCATACAAAGAACAAGGGAAGGACGCCTGATCGCAGGTTAGAAAAATGCTGGCGAGCTGTCCAGGGTCTAAATTACTGCGAACGGTATTAAAGCAAAGAAAACGAAAGAAAAACCTGCCGTCATGCGCTCACGTTCTCGAGAAAACCTAAAATTTGGTCATTTCACGTTGTTGTTTTGCAGATGACGACAAAGAAATGTACCAAAATGTAAAACGTACGTGCAGAGTATTGTTCTGCTCATTAATTCAATTGTTTTGTGGCGTTCTCGTTGCACCGTCGTCGTCGTCGTTGCTTAAGCTCCCTTATTAGGGCCCGATTACATGGTGAATTTCAGCCCGGGCTGAAATTTTGTTGCGATTACATGATGAACTTCAGCTCGGGCTAAAATATTAGTCTCGGCACCAAATATGAAATTTGGCGCGAAGAGTCTCGGGAAAATCAGGCAGCCATGTTATTTCCTGCTTTTCAGCCCGGGCTGAAATTTCTTTCCGATTACATGAGATTTTTTCAGCCCGGGGCGCAGTTCAGCCCGGGCTGAAAATCCTAGCCCGGTTTGGTCAAACTGGGCTAGGATTTTCAGCCCGGGCTGAATTTCGCCCCGGGCTGGAAAAATCTCCATGTAATCGACAAGAAATTTAGGGCCCGATTACATGGCGAATTTCAGCCCGGGCTGGGAAAGCTTGTTGTTGTTGTTAGCGTTATATTAAAGTCATTGAGTGATGAATTATGAATCGTTTAAGGTCAGGGTTTGGCATTGAAAGCAGGGTTAAGCACTGACCCCCATTCCATGAACTACCCCCAATGACTACCTTAAAATGGACTATGCTACTGAAGTTAAGTGATTAGGGTTAGGAAACTGAGTGAATCAGGTTCCATTTAGGGTCCTTATACTGGGAAAACTGACCTAAAACTTCATTCACTCAGTTTCCTAACCCTAATCACTTAACTTCAGTAGCATAGTCCATTTTAAGGTAGTCATTGGGGGTAGTTCATGGAATGGGGGTCAGTGTTTTGTCCACCACTTTCTTGAAGTCAGTGCTTAACCCTGCTTTCAATGCCAAACCCTGACCTTAAACGATTCATAACTCATCACTCAATGACTTTAATATAACGCTAACAACAACAACAAGCTTTCCCAGTTATGAAAAAAATTGTAAAAACCAAGTTTTAGCCGTTAGTTTTAAATACTAATAGCTGTACAAAGTTTGACTCAAGCACAGAACGCGAGAACACTATATGTACATGCATTAATAAATTCCACGTTTATTTCTCATTACAATGCCTGCGAGTTATTTACCAAGCATTCTCAAAACAGGGCATATAATGGGCTTGGATAAAACCTTTACTCTCCAAGAGTTTGTCTGAGTGGGAAAAAGAACATTCGGGGGGATAAACAGGCAGGATTAAGCGACGGTCTAAAGTAAACAGAGTAATCCAGGAGTAATGTGAGTGTGCCAGGTGTCTCGAAAACTAAGACCTAAGACCTTATCATATTGTAAATGAAACAGGTTGAATATCGAAAAAACATACCACCTGCTCTAACCCTAAACGTAAAATGTGAGTCTGATTTGCAATTTCGCCCCCACCTGATTTCAACCAAGGCACGAATTCCTTTCTTTGTCTTCTTCTTTCTCTCTCTCGTTATTTGGACCGCCATTTTGGATTTTTGTGGAGGTTTCCGCTGACAACTCGTTCCCAGACTTCCGTTCCCCGTTCCCCGCTCCCCACTCCCCGTTCCTCCTTTTAGTAACATCCGAACGCCACACAGCAATGGGTTTAATGAGCAAAGACAATCGCTCTGCATGTGCGTTTTACATTTTGCTTCAATTCTTTGCCGTCATATGCAAAACGACGACATCAAATGACTAAATTTTTGGTTTTCACCAAAACGTGACCGCATGACAGCAAATTTTTCTTTCTTTTTCTTTTCTTTAACACCGTTCAGAGTAATTGAAACACTGGACAGTTCGCCAGCATGTTTAAGTTAAAGAAGTTGGAATAATCCCGAAAGAGCTACAATGCAAAGACGGGAAGTTTCATTTTCAAATGACATTTTCGTTGCCGTCCTTGTCGTCGTTGTGTAAGGTCCCTAATATAGATCGAGACACCGTTTTAATTATTACTTATCTTCGCAGGTTTTAGACGGTTGCCCACCATGCAAGATTCATCAAACAGCACAGAATCAGTTTTTCAGACCGCTGCACAAGCAAGGAATCAAACAAATCCTTCGTCTTTACTGGCTATACCATGTGTCGACAGATTTGCGTTAATTCGTCACGCATCTACAAGCATAGTTGCATATACGTTTCTCGGTATTTTGAATATTGTATTAGCGGCCTTGACAGTATTTGCGAACTGTCTCATGTTGCATGCCCTTTCAAAATGTAAGTCATTGTACACACCTATCAAAGCTTCGTTTTCCAGTTTAGCGGTGTCAGATCTCGGAGTTGGCCTTTTCACTCAACCACTACTGGCAACGTATTGTTTTGCGGTGGTGTCCAACAACGTCGGTCTATTCTGCACCATCCAAAGTCCTTATAATATAGTGGCTTACGCCTTGACATCAGTATCTTTCCTGACCATAACAGTAATTGCTGTAGACAGGTTTTATGCTTTCAAACTTGGAGTCCGGTATCGCCATGTAGTCACTTTCAAACGCGTCGTACCAAAGCTGTTAGCATGTTGGATGTTTGGTATTGTCTGGCCATTCACCTGGCTATTATCCGAGAAAGTAGCAATGTTTACAGCCCTTTTAATAACTTTTTGCTGTGTTGTGATGACTTCAGGGTCATCAACTGGGGCATATTGCGCCATGCGGCGCCATCTAAAGCAAAACCATCAATATGCTGGAAACAGTCAAACAACAACAAGGCGATACAAAAAATTGCTCGACACCATAGTCTTGATATTCTGCCTTCTACTCGTGTGCTGCTTGCCGTATTTCATTGTTGTTGGAGTTGAACAGGCAACCAAATCAAATTCGAACACGATGCTGGCACTCAAAGTCACATGTGAAATTATTTATCTCAACTCGTTGTTAAACCCGATTTTATATTGTTGGAGGATGAGGGAAATAAGGCGAGAAGTTTCGATTGTTCTCCCTTGCTTTGCAAGCAGAACGTATGAGATCCGACCAGGTCCAAAAACTGAGAACAATCCTTCACGAGCCAAGCCACCTTCAACAACAACGAGAGAGGTGATCTTGGATACGAGACTGTAACTAATTAAAAGCCAAGATCCATAAAACTGAAACAACAATTAAAATCAATGGTAATGACGATCATAATGACACTGACGCGGACGATGGCGATGGTGATGGAGTTCATTACAATGACGATGATGACGATGACAATGATGATAATAATTATGATATTGGTCGTGATATTTAAATAACTATTAACTAAGATCTTCTAACCGATCGCCCATGACACTTAAGTGGAACCTCATAGAAAATAAACAAAGCAGAATTGAAGTATTGTATGTTGAAAATGTTAGATAACTGAAACCATTATATCTCTCAGTTAGTTCGCGCGCTATGACTGGTAAATTTTGTAGTCTGTACTCTACTGTACGGTCCACTAAATTTGAAGGCGGCCGCTTGACTTCAACTAGTTTCCTTTTCCCTCGCTCCCGAATTCATGTAAGACTTGTGTAACCACAGAGATATACCATAAATATCTGTCCAACCTCGTATTCTCAGTCCGTACTGTAAGTTACGGATCCTCGTTTATTCCCGCTGATTGATGGCCCGCGCCAATAAATCAAGGGCAAAAAACCCAGACCAAAACTTACTGTAGGGACCTCAAACTCGGTTGCTAAGAGGTATATTTTAAAGAACAGCTCGAGATGGCGACAGAGCACAAACGCATAAATAATAAAAAAAATCCTAAAATGTAATAAGTTATCTAGTGTATCTAAGTTTCCGTAATCAGCAAAGTACAAAATCAGCAAAGTACAAAATCTAGACTGAGAACTTAAGATTGAAATGTAACTGATGAACTCAGCAAAACGACCATTAATTAAAATGTCCATCAAAATAAGCGTAACCTTACCTTTTGCCTTCCACAGAATATTGTTAAACACGTATTAAAATCAATCCCTGAGTAATACGTAAAGCAAGCTCACATCGATCTAAAATTGTCTTGGCAAAATTTGCTAAGCTAGGGTTTCTCTGTCGTTTTGTATGGATACAGTTACAAGAGAACCGTATTCATAGAATTCTAAAGTATAGAATATTAAGTCCGTCACACCAGTTTTATTATTTGTATATAGTTTCTGCTGTAATTTTTCTTCCATTTTAAGTACAATCAATAAACGCCAGAGCTGAAAACAATTTAAACCGAAGCTGCCGTTTTGTTGGACTGTTTTGGGGATGTTAAAATATACGACACTCTTTTTTCATGATTCAAATGCATCGTTTTAATTCTTAGTTTTCAGTCACGTGGAAGTCACGCAAGTTAAAAAATAAAATCACCAACCATTCAATAGATTAAGTCAAGAAATTAAGATATTGTAGAAGAGTAATAAATAAACAAAATGCCAAAGTTTCAGGGCTGTGCGATATCCCAGACTCGAGTTATTCGGCAAAATGTACCACTCAAAATAACAGAGTTTAGTATGGACGCGCCATAATGGAGTCCCTCTGAGGGCTCCAATATGGCAGCCGGAAACGAGTGAAAACTTTAGCTTATTTCAAAGGCTTTCTTCTCTCTTTTGAGATTGCAAACATTTACACAGACGCTTCTCTTGCGATATTGGCTTTTCAGACGTCTAAAAAACACGCTGAATCGATGTTTTCATATACGTGACATGCTTTTGAGCAGACATCTTATGTCCACGCAGAGTGAGAACTCCGTTTTAAGAGGTGAAATTAGGTCATTTTTTTATTAAATAATCTTCTAGAAATTGGAGCGTCTTCATTTGTATTGCAAACCTTGTTTTATCCAATTGTCGCTGTTTCTGTAAATGCAGTCACCTTAATTGCTATGTTGCGATGTCGCTCGATCCATTCATCGACCAAAGCCCTCTTTAACGGCCCAACATTTTCGGATTTCGGTGTAGGGATATTGGCGCAGCCTTCACAAGTTGCATCAGGCATCGTGGTTCCTCTGGGCGATCTTGATTTGTTCTGCGCAATCCAACCCATCTGTGCAGCCGCATACCATAACCTGCGATCAGGCCCAATTGTACCATCGCTCTTATCTCTTCTTATGTCGGCGCTCGCTATAATTGGGCCTGATACAAAGTCTCACAGGACTCTGTGTCTTCGTCCAGAATTTGGACGAAATCTGATTGGCTGATTCAAGAACCGGATGTCACTAAGATGCTTGTTCGCGACGCTCTCGTGAAAGAGCCGCCATTACGGACAACGAGTTATCTCAAGTTGATTTTATAACACAAAACAGTAGAGCCTGTCTATTTTTTATCTAGCGGAGAGGGAAAAGTTTATTAGTTTTACTTTGAGGTAGATACTGGATTCATATAAAAGATTCGCGGAATGATCTTCATGAGGAATGATAAAGACGAAGCGTCCAGACGAGTTTCCACTCATATCTCTGTTATTCGTCTATTTCGAACATTTCCTTTCGCGAAAGCCTGACTTGGAAGCTGACTGGTTTGTATTCTATAACAATTCAACGAGAAGCAAGACATCTCCAAGCTTGGATAAATACAAGATCAAGGACACACTGGTCTCAATGTCAGGATGCAAGAGAAAATACTCGTATTCAATGGACAAACACTGATTTTGAAAGGTTCATGTAAGCTCAGGTGTTGTAAGCGTAAGTTCTTTTTAATTTGTATTGTACCAATTGTACCATTTTTGTTATCGCAACACTGTCAATGTTTTAAATTGCTTAAGGCCGTAAAGCTATGTATTATTGTTTGTATGTACTAAAAATAAAGGTACGAATACTACGAAAGCTTAAAATCCCGTTTGTCCACAACTCACACTCTCGACTCTTTGCAAAGTTTCTTTACCATTGTATTTCGAGGGGAAGACATGAAGTAGGGTTATCTGAAGAGATACATGTACGTAAGAATATAAAGTAAATACATCGACAACTGTAAGCTTGAATCACCTTCCTTCGATTAGCTGAATCATCATATTGTGTTTCATAACCAAAACAAAGATATCATCATCACATAGGCTTTCGAATCACATATCACCTTTCCCAGTGTTCATAAAATTTGTTAAAAGCGCTTCCTTTGGAACGAAAACCACTATTATTCCCCAACAACAATGAATCATGCGGAACACGACGTTCACAAAACAAAAATGACGTCTTGTTCATTCCTCTGCACTTCACGCGCGAGAACTCGCGAGTAGCACGTAACGGAAGTAATTTTAATTGGCTGATTTTGGAAAATGTCAATCAATCAAAAAAGTGGGCGGTAGACGCACCGTAGAAGACTTGTATCAGGCTCTATTTTTCGTTTCGTCCTTCCCGCGGGAAAGGTCTACCAAGGAAACGAAAAAAAGAGCCTGATCGCAGGTTATCTTGACCATGACCGCGGTAAGTACAGACCGATACTTTGCGTTGTACCTTGGCGTGAGGTACCGCGTACTTGTGTATATTTAAAGAGTCGCCATTACCCTCACCCTTCTGTGGGTTTGCAGCCTTATCTGGGCTACCTTACGCATGTGGAATATACGAATCAACAAGATCAGCGCCATAATCACTGGTTTTGTTAGTATTGTTGTGACGCTGTCGTGTTACAGAATTTATTGGACTTTGAAGCTCTTAAACACACGAATTGCTGAACATGAGGCTACCAGAGGTCAAAAACGATTAAAAAGAAACGCTTTAAATATTTTACTCTACAGACGTTCCGTGAATAGTATGATGTATGTGTTTGGATTATTTGTCGTTTGTTACATGCCATATTTTTGCGCCTTATTAGTCCTTGTTTTCCGAGGTTACCACCGCATCGGGCCGTTCTGGATACAGATTTAACATCTATAGTGATTTTCTTAACTCTTCCTTAAACCCTTTCGTCTATTGCTAGAGAATTAAAGAAACTCACCTAAGGGTGATGACCATTGCGCGAAAAATATACCCTATGTGTACCAGGACAAATTAAAAGCACACTAGCGTCTTTAACTTTTGGAAACTCAAGCAGTTGAAATTGGTTTGCAACCACCCCCTCACATGAAATTTTTTGGCATTATTTTTTAATACTGTTTAAGTGGTGTTTCTACACTTGGTGATTACGTATATTTGTTTTTGTTTAGTGTCTTTTGCATCTTTTGGCCTATATGGTATTTTTGGTTTGACTGAAAAAACTGTTGTCTCATAGTTATTTGAATCGGATAGTTAAATGCTAATTACATGCGCAAATTGAATTTAAAAAACAGAGAAATTTGATTCCAACCAACAATGCGGTATAGTACGTTTTTCAGTACTTTCTAGATTTTAAATGTGTCTTGGTTGCATTTGTTTGAATTTCATTTAATTTGTTAAGTTTCTGCGGTCTACTTAGAGTTTGTTCATGAACGCATGCTTTAAACGGTAAGACGCGTTTCATCGACATTGTTACCGGAGCTTTCAAGCTTGTACAGTTTGCGTGCATGTGCCCTGACAGTTTCTTTAATTCTCTCTGCGTAGCTTGCTGTTGCAATTGAATGTGTGTTTGCGGTATAACGACAAACATGTCGAATACAACATCTTGTTCGTATCTCCATCAGGTGGAACATTCTTTTGTTGTTTTTGATCGTTAGTCACAATGGCGGTGAATTTGAAATTCAGCCACCAATTATTCTTTTATGTATATGGCCGTGACGTGCCTTAGGCTCCTTTAACTGATTGTTCAACCTGAAAATCGAAAATAGACGTTTCAGTGATGAACAAACGTTTTAGTGATGTTTGACCGCGGTTTGCCATGTGTCCAGGGACTTGCCTAATTCGAGTGTACTCTTGCAGCTATCCTTGAGACGCAGCTTTGGTCTTCCCACACGACGAGAGCTGGAAACAAGTAGCTCACCATATATGAGTTGTTTCTATGGTCTGTTGTAGTCGATCCAACAAACTGGGCCGAGCCAGCGCAGCCGACTTCTTGCTAACATTATTTCGATGTCTTCTGTACCAGCTCGTTTTAGTACTTCTTTGCTTATGAAGTGGTCCCACTTGATTTTGAGAATGAGTCTCAGATGTTGTTGTTGTATTGTGCGAAGTTGTCTGACTTCATGTTGGTAAAATGTCCATGTTTCGCTGCCATACATTAGTGATATTACGATCGTAGGTAATATTCGTCATCGAATTATATTTGAAAATAGTCACAAGTATAAAAAGATACAATGATTATGAAACTGTAATTGCTAGAAATTGATATTGCTTTTGCTTATAATAAACTCCTGGTTCTGGTGTAGTTAATCTTATGACGATGGAACTTTCTCTCTAGACCTTGGGTTGGCAAGGGCTCTAAATAAAAGGTCAATCTTCGGAAAGATCAATGTGAGCAGCTGTGATGTACTTCCTCCAAGACCTTCAAAGGAGAAGTTGCTTGGTTTGTTCTTGCAATCGCAATCCATGCCCTGTCATGAAATTGACCAGTCTTCGACGATTCTTGAAATATGCCGGGATATGTAAGAGAGGGGAAAAAGTTATCAGAAGCTTTTCACGAGGTGTAACTAACTGAAGTAAAAACAAAAAAACCCGACATAACGACTGAAGCAACTGTCCTCCATCTGAGAAGTATTGTACAAAATACAAAAGTGAATTATTTGAGTAGATTTAGGTATTCTAAAATCTTAAAGCATTCCCGTGATCAGTGCACTCAGTAGTTACTATTCTCAGGAGTATTTCTGTTGTTGTTGATGTTTTTTCTTAAGTTACGTTACAGGGTCGTAAAAATATGGACAATTGTTACAGCAATTGTATGTAAGCGAAATAGCACGAGTCTTGCTTCTCTTAATGAATTTCATCGATTTCTAACATACACAAAAATTACGGCTGTGCATGTGTTTCTCTTTAATTTTACTAACAACTACGTAAGGTTGTGAATCGCTCGAAGTGACGCATGTTAAAAAACAATTGTTAAAAAAACAACTGTTTAATTTTCGAATAGGATTTTTTTCGTTTCGTTTTTTCTTGTAAGTGGAAACTTGGAAAGCTCTTTATAGAGTTTTTTCTCCAAAAAATCATTTTGAAAATAATAACCTGGTTCGGCTATAGCAATTGCCTTTTGCGAATTTTCATGAAATTTGACTTCAAGATGGTAAGAAATACCAATATTTGTTGAGGCAGACAGCTTTTTAAAATGTTTTTCGTTTTCGTCAAGGCAATAACGTGATCAGGAGTTCATCTATTTTTGTTTGCCGTTTCTCCGTGAAATCGAGCAGATTAGAATTTCTCAGAAACGTCAGAATCTACACCGTTTCAGTGTAAAAGTACTAGTTATGATTTGTGAGTCATCAGAAACGGCGTTTGACGCTTGTCTTTGATAAAACACAAGGGAATTTGCTAATATAGAACAGTCGAGTCTTTTGCAATTTTTCTTTGGTTTTCAATGAAAGGTGGATACGCATCAGACTTTTTAATCGATGTTTGCAGAGCCAAAGAGATAATACATCCTCTCGCCAACCAAAAATTTCATTTCAGTTTTCTTTAAACTGCAAACGAGGAGTCAGGAGAGGCTGACGTTTGTCTTTGCTTTAAGGTCCTTCGTACCATTTCAGGAAATCGGGTCCCACAAAAAGGACAACAGCGAATTGGAAACAATTCTAGATTCATCTGCCGTCAGAAATGACAAAAAAAAAATAA
>CAOKRL010000072.1:0-15000 GCA_948470475.1 Galaxea fascicularis
CTAATACTGTTGTTGTTTTTGTTCTTTTTGGCTAGTTTTCCCGTTTAGAAAAAGGAAGAATTTTCTTCGGTTCAGTTAATTAATTAATAACACATAGTTGTATTGTACTTACAAATTTGCACCACACAAAATTATATTCTTTTACAAATCTCATCAGCCTCGGGTTTATTCTTAAAATACTCTTAAAATTTCGCAAATTTATTCAAGTTCATATTTTCACTTTGGTCAGTTAGTACCACCTCTCGTTGATGACTCGAATACAGGCGATTTTGCAGTACTTTACCAGTGCAACGTGTATGTTTAACCTGTGCTGTGAAAATACTACAGACCACCAGCGATTTTTTTGTGTCATTCTACACCTGCCCCCTTCCCCTGCTTCTCCCAATTACACGTGTAAAATGCGTATGGTTTACAGCATGCAACAACGACCTAAGTTGAAACCTGGCTCATGGGTATCTCGTAGTGTTTGTTGTTAAAAACATTGCGGAAATTACTTACACTTGGCGTATCCACAAAAGCTTGTTCTACGTTTGATGACCCGCTGGTAGTTCCACTCTTCACATTGTATGTGCATGCGCTAAAGTCTCCAGCACCTTTCTGTCCTGGTGGACCAGGGGATCCCGCAGGACCCGCGGGACCTTGACTTCCATTGAATCCCGGTGGTCCAACGGGACCCTCCGTCTTGCTGATGTTGCTTACCTTTGGTTGAAGGAGAGCAAATTCGTTGTCATATAGAGTTCTCTCTGAGGCGTTTTTGTAACATGTGATAGACTCTTTTGAAGGAATAAGAACCTTTGAAAAATGGGTAAAGCACGCAGTTTTTTGTCTTTACATTGGAGAGGTTAAGCATGACGTTTACGCCAAACGGCAAACGTCGGAGCGAAATTAGGGTTTTGCCAAAAATGTAAGAACACTGCTTGATCTGATTAGCTCATTTCTGTCCTGTTAGCTCCAGATATCAAACAACTTCTCAAAGGAACGAGACAAGTTAAAATGAGAGAATTTTCAGGCTTTTATGATGAGCAGGAGCCTGTCGTTTCCCGTTTGCCGTTGGCCGTAAACGTCATGTTTAACCTCTCTATTTCCTTGATTTCACATTTTTGTTAAATCTGCTATAATATTTTCATAAGATTGCATGAGGTTTCCAAGAAGCGGCCATTGCTAAAATAGAATGGATAGAATTCTCTTTGAAATAAAATGACAATTAGGCATTTCCAGCGAACGTCCTCTCAGCCTGTAGAGTTTGTTTGTTTGAATCATTGACTATAAAATTATGTTGGATCGCAATCAGATAGAACACAATTATTAACAGACAATCAAGCCAACAATGAATGACAAATATATTACCTCACATACATTCTGAACCATAATTCACGCTACATTCAGCGGAACTGATGCTCTGCTGACCAAAATATACGCCCCCCTTTTCCCATACAACATTGAACCATTAGTCAGATGCTTTCTTCCTTGTTGGGTAACATTGTAAATGGGAAGGGGATGGGGAGGGGGAAGGGGGTGGGGAAAGTAGACGATTGGAAATTACTGTGTTTGATGAAAAAGGTAAGTAGTGCGAACAATGGCGAGGTCCTAACTGTCCCTTTGAAATGAGTTATCTCTTGATCGTGCCTTCCTTTCTTACTTTCTGCTTCAGGATCATACTGGTAGAATTCAGTGCAGCCCACAATTCTAGCCGAGACGATCTTAAGCGCTCTTGCAGGTTTTTGCCACTTGTGTTCACTGAAGACCACATTTGATTCACCTTATTCACCATGTCTTGGCGGGAATTGTTTATTAACAACTTCAGAAAATGTACGTCATCGCTGTGCTCCACCTGCATTATTGGGTGAGAAAAGATCTCTTAATTGTAAAGCAACAGGATACTTGTAAAGAAAAATTGGCCAGGATGGCGGGATTCAGACAACCCAGTTTCGTGGACTTTCTAAACATCGCTTCTTTAAATTGCCCTGTACTTTGTAAAGGTAAGGTAAGGTAAACTAGTTGATTTTTTTTTCACACAAAGTTGAAAACTGTACATGCTTACCTTCAACTGGATTGTCTCGTTTAATTGCCGTTCTTGGAGGCGAACTTTGTTTTCCAAAGTAACCAAAATGTCTTTCACCTTTACAAAAAAGTGATTATATTCACAAAATCAAGAATATTTACTGGTTAATTTAAGTAATAAGGATCTCGATTTTGAATACAACACAAAAGGCACATTGAAAATCAGTTATGCTGTAGGATGATATTCAGTTTTGGGATGGAAAACTCGGATAAAATAGAAATAAAGTACGTTCACTTCCGTTTTGCACTTGAAATGCCTCTAGAACATCGAGGTTAACACAGAATCGTTACGAAAAGGTTAAGTAAAGCTGACTGAATTGAGTTTCTGGCAACGATTGAGATATGCTAATGTGCGTCAAAATGGGCAATTTTCGCCTGACTTATGTGACATCAAGTTAATCGAACAGCCGCTTCAGGGAAGAACAAGCAAGCGGAGTGTAAACTGACTAAGAAAACTCGCTACGGGTAGTTCACGTCCTGTGAGTCACAGGAGTTGTCTGATCTAAGAGAAGGTGAGCAGCCTTTCAGGGGGCTTGGGTTTTCTTCATTTCTAACTGCGAAACTCATATGATGCATCGTATTTCCAGTTTATTCCCTTTCAAACCAATCAATTTTGTTAGAGGCCGGCAATGGTAGGAAAAAAACCCGATGCTGTGACAAATATGGCATCATCATCTTACGTGAGGCTGTGATAACTATGGTAGAGTTACTAATCAGTTTATTTGAATAAGTAAATAAATAAGTACCTGGTGAATTTTCTCATTTGTTGAATTTCCCGTCCATCGTAACTGGCGTGTTTCTTCACGCAAATCTTTATCAGTTTTGTTAACCAAACGCCGCACCTCTGAGATCATAGTCATTAACGTTTCCTGAGTGGAATTCAACTTCCGCTCAAAATCAGCCTTTCCACTGGGTCGGTTTACCTAAATGAGGGCGGAAATGATTCGTTTTCGGACTTTGTGTGAATATCGTAGCGATGTAGGTGTTATTTTGCAAACCAGACCCGCGGCGCATACCCCGAGAGACCTTAAGCAACGAGAACGTCATTTCAAAATATAACTTCTCGTTTTTGTAACTCTTTGGCGATTATTCCAATTTGTTTAACGTGAAAAATGCTGGAGAGCTGCCCAGGGCCTAAATTACTGTGAACGGTGTTAAAGCAACTGAAGAAAATGAAAGTAAAACCTTGCCGTCGTGGGCTCAAGTTCTTGGGAAAACCTAAGAAGTTGGTCATTTCACGTTGTTGTTTTGCAGAAGACGGCAAGAAGAAATGTACCAAAATGTACACCGCACGTGCAGAATATTGTTTTGGCTCATATCCCATTGTTTTGGCGTTCTCGTTGCCCTCGTGGTTGTCGTTGCTTAAGCTCCCTAACAACATGTATCAAGTGTCGTACGGTGCGACGCCTTCGGCTTTGCAGCATCAAACCCGTGCATTTCCTGATACTAATGCTTTTTAAAATACCAATTCTATTTAAAATGGTTCTTCTTGAAACAAGAGATGGTAACCTGGTTTAATTATTTCAGTAAATAAATAAATCTGTTAGATCCCTCCACGTTGTTGTTGTTGTTTTTGTTTTTCTGTTATAGCAAGAGGAGGTGAAGCTCTTGTCATTGTATTCCAAAATCCTAGATTCTCTTTCTCAGTACTCCCTACTCCTATAATGTATTCCTTAATCATCCCCATGGCCATTACCTATCACATTTTCCTAAATCTCCAGATCGCCACGAAAACTGTAGACTGGTGAGAAGTCAGTTTGACCGCGTGGTTACCGTAAGTTTGACTGTTTTGTTTTAGCAGGAAGAAAGATAACTTAACCTTTTCTCCCAAGATCTGATTAGCAATTCTCGCTTCAAGCTACTATACATTTCCTTGTAAAATTACTTAACTGCAGAATTTGGTCGTTATATTGAGGCGGGACTTAACCGAAACATCGTTTTTTAGTCGCTTAACATGGATTTAACGTTGATATCTCGTTCGCGTTTCAAGCAATGAAAAATCCCAATGCTCATCCCACGAAGCTATATTGTGGGGTATTTTGTGAATTTTTGGGTGATTTTTGGATAAATTTGGGAAGAGATAATTTTTCTCAAAGGATTATTTAATTTTTTAATCAGGAAAATGGGAAATATTGAAGATTCAATGAAAGTTTAAATTGGAAACTGAAGTTAGAAATTATTGGACGGACACCAAAACAGTTCCTGAACAACCTGGTGTTTCAAAATATCTTTTTACATTGCAATTCCTTGTTTAACTCCTTAATATTTTACTCCAATTTACGTTTAAGTCCCACCTTAAGATAACGCCCTCCAACTGATAAACATGTCTATTCTTATCACCTGTTTGCTTTATTATGTATTGAGATTGTGGGCAGACTTTACATGTTAATCACTCCTAGGAGTTAAAGAGTTAACTCACCTGCAAAGTGACGTTTCGTGTGGTTCCTTGTTGCGTCATATTCTGTATTTGCTCCACTTGTGTTGTCAACTTTTCAATTTTGAGCTCACTGTTGTCTTTTAGATCTTTAATTTCATTACGGGCGTCGTTGAGTTCTTCTTTTAGCTTCGATATCTGATATTGCAATTCGTCGAATCGTAATGAAAAGTCAGTCTGTTTTTCTGTTTTAGCGGTATCTGTATAGAAAAAAGTGAGTAAATAACGAGGAAAAGCTAAGCTAGACCGGCCGAGGATTACGTAAATCGAACAGATAAGGCTAAGGTCAATGATATAGAGAAAGTCTTCTTAGCGGTGGAGATTCGCTTTACTAACTTTTCACCAGTCTCAGCTCGTTTGAACGATAAGGCCAGAATACATTATATAAGTTTTTGGAACATATTACATGGTACTGTAATTTGAAACGCGCGTGATGCCGAATTACGGCGCGCGCTCTAAATAGAGCTAAAGAGAAGTATTGCTTGGGAATTAAAGTTGAAAACTGGGGTTTGGGTCCATACGTCCTCAAAGTTTTCGACTTGAGTCAGGGCTTCTTTTCGTTATTTCATAACGGAACGTCCACGGATAAAAATGTTAGGAAATTCGCGCGCTTTTTCATTCAGCCAATCAAAAGCTGAAAACAAACTATCACCTCACTTTCATACTGTAAGCCTTACAACTTTCATCTCTTAGCCATTGTAGCCTCTTACCCAGACAGCGAGGTTCAGTTGCAAACCGTCAGGTAAAGCAGTAAAGCACATTATCCCAAGTTAGAAAGAATCAAGTAGTCCAAAACACACACACGAAAAGATGAAGATGACGTCTACAAAACTCCACAAGGGCAAATTTCTTTATCATTGATATTTCCTGGAGAGCTGCAAAGTTGTAGTCGAAATTTTTCCCCTCGGCTTCTCCTAATTTCAAAACTGAGACCCAGGTTGGAATTGAAAGTTATTTCCGAGAACTCACACCACTTTTTGAGAAATTCGAGAATAGACGCAAAACGTGCAGTAGCAAATGCCCTATGACACACGAAAAACGTCACATGGCGTGTTGGGGCAAAATCACGTGAACATGGGCTGATCTAGGAATCTTTGAAAGCTTACTTTACTCCTCAAGAAAAAAAAAAGGCAATTTGTAATTTTAGCCTTTTGACAAATTCGATAACCCTGGCAAACTACCACTGAATATTATTAGTTTAAATACTGAAACGTCTTTGCGATATGTGGTTCTTCGCGAGATAGAAAGAGTCGGACTTTAGACTTACCGGCGAGTCACAACATTTTTGCAACTTTGTATCATGACACAAACCAAAGCTATGAGTATCCATTACAAAAACTCGCGGTAACTTTGCTGTCGTGTGGCAATTAAGTGCGAACACGCTGAGAGAATTAACGAAAATAGCCAACAGAACTGGTAGGCAACTCACGTGTGGCTAATTGTCATGTCGAACCTGTCTTGTGATCGTGTTTTCTCAAACCACCCAAGCAGGGCAAAGAGGGCGCGAAAATTTGATGCAATCGTCTTTAAATTCCTTGCAGTAATAAACAGTAAGAACGGTGTTTGTGCATTTCTCGTCTAGCAAACTGAGTAAAATGTTAACTCGATACTCGGCAAATCAAAGGAGGCTTGAAATAACTTCATGAACTCGTTAGGGATGAAAACCGCTCATCAAATACTGGCCGATCGTTTAATGGCGTGGTTTTGCTTTCTTCAAGAGGTCAAGAGTTTATAATTGAATGAGATGATCTCAGATGGGAAAAATGAATGTTATCCCTGCAAAATTGCGAATTCTTGGATTAAAAATTTGACCTGTTTCAACCATACCTCCAAGAGTATCTGCGCAACAAACGATCGTTCCGTTTATTGTCATTATCACGAGAGCCAAACTGGTGGCAGCCATGAGGAAGATAGTTACTTGGAGGGTCCCCATTAACCGCGTTTTATCACAGCACGGTAACACTACCCTGCGATGTTGGTTTCCGGGAGCTGCTCCGGCAGTGGTGTCATAAGCTTGCTTGCGCTTTCCATCTTGCTGTTGATGCTTCCCTCCCTGTCTTAAACGCCCCTGATTTTCTGATAAGTTAACGTATAAACCGCCATCTGATTGCTCTGCAGAAGTTTGTCTTTTGCAATGTGAAGAAGCAAATTGATCATCACATCTGTCATAAACGGCAAACAGAGGGTTGTGCCGAACTCCTCCTAACTCATCTCCCGCACTTGTGTCAGTTCCTTGGTCGCTGCTTCGACCAATCACGTCGTAAAAAGACTCTATGTTTGGATTCTGAGGGCACTGGAGGACCGCGTTCCCACTTTCCAGTGAAGCTGGGTCCTGAGGCCCAGTATTGCTGCCGCAGATGTGAGTCGTATCTCCAACGTTGCTGTAGGCGACGTTGGAGTATAGTCCATTCAACGACCCCATTTCGAAATGATAGACAAGATAACTGGGATCTTGATCAGGTGATTTCTGCATTGTTGGCCGAATTGCTGTTGTAACTCTTAACCAGCTTCTTTACTATGTACGACTTTACAACCAGGGATGACTGTAGCGGAAGTTTATGCATGTTATGCATGAACGAAGTTATCCGCTCTACATCCACACCTTTCGTCAGCCGTAATTTGAAACTTCCTTTTCTATCACGCATTAATGGAATGTCTGTAGTTCCAAAAACATTACACTTTCACGTGAAAAAACGGCTCTGCTTTCTTTGTTTCCATGGAAACGAAGATACGCCTCGTGCCTGTCCAAGTTCTTCACATAACATTGAGCATCGAAAGTGCTTGGTTCTACGCGAAATTACTTTGAAATGAAAGCAAAGTATTACTGAAGCGCTGTTCATTTCTTTCAAATAGAGAGTGACTGGGGCTGAAGCATTCCACATGATTCCACTGCCTTCACAGTGTTGTGCTTTGACTCTGTCAAGAACTATAAATATCTAAACAGAGGTAAACTCGACGATACATTCTTTCCGGACTTCCCAGCCGCTTGTCGTGTTTGTGGTTCTAAATAAACAATTGCATCTTATTCACCCATCAGATCTAAATAGGAAAGTAAGAATTCTGGCACTTCTAGCTGTCGAGTCACAACTTTAAACTCTCAAATAAGGGCCCTTATGTAAAAAGTGACCTCGTAAAGTTATATCCAATTCTCCCTTATGAAACAGTTCAAGATTGAGGAAAGAAGAGAAGAGAAATTAAACGCAAAAAAGAGGCAGAAAAACAAAGAATAATGAGTGAAGAAAACAATTACAAAGAAAAAAGAGAGAAAACAAACAAAGAAGACTGGGAAACGGGGGAAAAAGCAGGCAGAAGGGAGGACAGAAAGGTGCGCTTCGTCTTTGCTAGCTTTTGTTTTTGTGTCAGTCATTTTTCAAAATATGGTAATACAAGCAAGCCAGGGCAAGTTCTTTCCCAGAATATAACAATTGATATACAGTATCAAAACATTTTCAGAGAAAGGCAAATTTCTCTTCCGATGTTTATTTTGACTCCTCTGTTCAAGTTTCATAAAAACAAAAACATCCGCCCCTACATCAATCACTTACGTCAGAATATTTTTTCTGCTAGTAATAATGAGCAAAGATATTTGTTTTGAATAGACAACAAAAACTGTTGCATTTTTTAGGATTTTGTTTCACTTTATCAATTGTGAAGATCATTGTCTGCATCAAATCTTGCTTCCAGGCACCATCCTTTTCCAGTCCACTCTCGCGCTCTCGCCCCAGTGGAAAGGGAGAAGAAAGATCCTGGGAACGAGGTTGCAAAATCATCTTGAATAGTAAAGGTTAAATTTAAGGTGGGGGTCCACCTGAGAGCCGTATTTTGGCTGGGTATTATGTTTTTAATGCAAATATCTCGTTTACGTTTCAAGCAATCAAGAATCTCTCCGCTCATTACACTTATCTATGTTTTGGGTCGTTTTGTAAATTTTTTGGTGATTTTTAGGTATATTCAGTGATAAATAGTTTTTCTCAAAGGATAAGTACAATTTATGGAAATAGGAAATGTTGAAGATTTGGTGTTGTTTTAAAATTAGAATTTGAAGTTAAAAATTGGTAGATACACTCCAAACAGTTGCCCAACAACCTGGGTTGCCATTGTGCGGTCGGGCAACTGTCTGGTGGTGTTCCATAACCCTTTTTTTCCCCTTTCAACCTCTCATTAAACTTACCAAAATTTCACTTAAATTTAGATTTACCCTCGCCTTAATAGTGGTACTGGTACTGTCAGTTTGTATGATCAGTCAGAAAAATATAACTGGATAACTGAAAACGGCTTAAATAAGTGAATTTAGCGGTACACCAGTATCTGTAATTCGCAGTTTTGGGAAAAAATCATATGAAGTGCGTAAGAGAAAGCACAATTTAATTATCCTTCTTTTTAAAAGTGGACAATGATGCATTCTGTAACATGTACTGACTGATACTGCTGGATCGAATGCAGCATTCATCTTGCTCTTTTAACGTTCTAACAATGAGTAAACAGGGCGATTGATTTGTGTGTCTTTTTACACTAAAAGTAATTTTTAAGGCCTTGCACTGAGTTCCCTCAGCTAGTTATTAGAGCTCAATACCCTGACGCTCAAATAAAGGTCACTCCTTAATAGTCGAAAGGATTGTGACAAAAAACTAAAACTTAATAAACCAATTCACCTCTATTGAAGCCTCTCTCTACTCTTTAATTTGATCATAACAGCTATAAACAATAAACACGTGAGCATAAATTCTACTGAGAGCATCGCGTGATTATTGGCAAATGACAAGCGGAGGTGAAGTGTTTCCTGTTTGTAACGCTGTTCCAATAAATATTGATTTTCAGCAACCCCGTGCCAACCAAGATAACTGACTGCTCAACACGGACGCCTTTCTATAAACTTATTTATTTCTACCCAAATAAATTTTGTGACCAGGTACATACCTTTTAGCGAGGCTCTTGATGTGTCTTCAGAACCAACAATGTTACCGTTGATGATCAATATCACCAAGGTTAAGCTGGTAGCAGACATAACAAAGATAACCAACAGAGTGAATGCTATAAAGCGACTATAACAATTGCATCGTTGTGTCCCTGAAACAGAAATGGTTCCCAAACTTCCTTTGTTGCTGACTACCTCTTGATGTATCGGAATATCTTGAGAGTATTCTTTGTCGTGGGTATCGCTGATAAGCTCAGGATGTACAGATGACTGAAACCTGTTTCCCCGGCATGCCTTCCAAAATCCGCGGGGAGCTCTGTTGTCTTCATTCAAGGTGTGGTCAGCGAGACCGTCTTTGTGCAAAGGTTCTTGGCAAGAAGCAGCGTCGTCTTTTCCTAAAACCTCTTCTGGCACAGGATCCAGTGGTGTTCTGTCATTGGCGTTTCTTCCACAAACTTGGTCGTCTTCAAAGGCGGCGTTAGAAAATCCTCCTTCAACTAAACCCATCTCAACGTGGTGGAAAGCCATTCCATCTTTATTCTGACTTGCGTCTTGCATTGTGGCAAAGATTTCTGGTTTTCGCCTTTCGATTTGTTTAGTCTCGCGAAAGATTTCAGAATTCATGGAGGCAGGTCGCCTGTAAATCATTCCACCACCCGCACAGGCGTGATCTGTTGACCTCCACTTCCTTCACCAACGAACAACAAAGGATGCGTGTTTACCTCGCGGGCTTCAGTTTAGACGGCTATGTTAGCAAACGCAGATAGCATATTTCTTCCGTTTTATTTCTGACCACCTGTAAGTCTGATACCACCATGTACGGAAAACAAACAGGAATTTTTCAATTAAAGTTGAATTTCTGTTATTTAAGACCAGTTACGTTATCATTATGAAAACAGCTTATTTAGCATAGCTGTGCTCAAAATTTCGTACCCGAAATCTCTAGTTGTTTTGGAAAGTTTCTTATACCAACAGACCGGGCAGTTAGCAATGAGCAATGAGTTTTGCGGCCCGAGATCTGCGTCCCTTTACCCTAGTAGTGATCAGCATAAATTTATCCTTGGGGATTGTAACTGATCAACGCTTTGTGAAACAGAGTGGTCACGAGAATTAAGGGTATGATCACACAAGATACTTTTGCTTGATATTTTAACAACTTCTCCCACTACCTCCAAAGGAAATGAAAAGGGTTAAACCGGTTTTAGCTACTTAAAGCTTCTGGCGTTAGCAACAAAAAAATGAAGGCCACTCTTGTGTTGCATTTCTTAAACGCCTTAAAAGTCAATAACAGGGTCTTAAAAGTCAAACTGGAATACAATGTTCTTTTCACAATCATGATCAAAATTTTGGTTTGTGCGTTGTGCTTTATGCAACGATTGCCGGTTTGACAATAAAAAATGCTAGAAACCATGAAGTGCGATTTAAATCTAATTCCGTACTTTATCGCTGAATTTTTTCGATGTTGCTCAGTTGGAAATGTCTCCCAATTATGGCGCGCCATCTGTAGCAATAGTATCTACCGAAATGTGCTTTAAGAAAAGACTTAGCAAACATTTCTCGAGTTTTTCAGGAAATTTCGTCTGCTGATTTTCCTGTTTGCGGTTATTAGACCAGATGTTGATGTCGGTTTCCATACAAAGTCTGGTATGAGAAGAATTTCCTTAGTTATTGGCTCACCTTACCGGTCCAATCTGATTAGGCCAAGTAAAATATCTAATCAACTGACCACACGAAACCGTACACAGTCAAGAGCCATAATAGGACAGAGAGGGAGTCTTGTAATGGGGTATGGGATATCATAATTTTTAGAAAGAAGCAAGCAACTTCTGGTCTTCCGGTAGACTCGTTTCGGTGTGCACGAGGCTTGGGACTGTTGGACTTTGTTGAAAAGATGCCAATGATGGTGGCCGCAACGTCGCAGTGAACGTAGCTTGTTTTCAAAATGCTTTTTTCAATCTTTTGTGCAGAAGAACAACTGCGGATTGCTGGATTTCCTGCACAAACAAGTTATTTAACATCAGGCTTGCGAAATGTAATCAAATTTCCCGTTTGGACCACAGAAGATTGCAGCGAGTTCTGTGAGTTTGAAAACCCTTCACCGAATCAGGTTCTCTTCGATTTGCAGTGTATTCAGGGTTTAATAAAGGTTGAAATATAGCAAAACTTCGTGGAGTTGGAATTCTTGTGTTGACTCCTTGTCTCAGTTGAATGGAGTGTTCAAGTGTGTTCACGTGTGCGACGGGGAGTGGTATTTGCATTCGTTGAAAAGGTAGCAACCACGTGCTAGGTTGGGACAAAAAAAGTACTGCATTGTTTGCGTTTTGCCTACATTATTCTGATCAGGTTTTTGTAAAAGGGGAGACGTCAGATTAGAAGAAATGGTGCAACTTTCAAGGCCCTGCAGCAAATGCGGTAGGCCTTTAGGAGCAACGACAATCTTAATCTTTGTGCCAAGTTAATGAAAAATAGTATTTCAATAACCTGTAAGTGCAGGGCTTGAAATTGGGCGGAGAAAAAGTGTAAATGATTTAAAAACTTACAGGCAGAACTGATTAACTTAATTGAACTGAATTACATACACTGCTTTTCTGTTGAATCTCAATGACTTCATGAAACAGTTCTAAAGGCTGATGATGTGGTGTTTGAAAAATAATATCATTGTTTGTTGTCAACTGAGGAAGTGTAGTCCATATTAAAAAAAATAATAATAAAGTAATTGTTTGGGAATGAAACCAGCTTTGTCACAGAAGGAAATGCTACCTAAACGTGTAATTTTGATTAGCTTTGATTTAAGCCTCATCTTCATTAAAAAAAAAAAAAGAGCCTCCCTAAACTTTATGAGAATCCTGTCCTCAAGAATATAAGATATTTAAGGACTAGTAATTTTTTTCCAATGTCTGTAATGGAAGAGAGGGCTGCAATGTATATAGCAATAATACACCACAAAATATTGTTTTTCATCAGATACAAACATTGATATTATGATATTAGTATCTTTCTCTTAAACCTGTAATACTTCTTCACAAACATCCTGCATTGTGTTACTTATATTATGTGACTATTCCTGACAAAAGTTGAGGAACATCAGTAGCATGTATGAAGTATAATTACGCCATGTACTTTCTTGGTATATGCCAAGTAGTTGTTAGTCTTATCAAGCGAGCAAAACAAGGACACATTTGCTACTCGAATCTTGTATTACACCATGGTCAAGGTATAAAATAATTACTGATGATCTATGTAACTTGGTCTTTTCAATAAAGAGTACTAATTTTTCCACCACCTCACAAAATGACATTCCTTTCTTTAATTTGATGGTAGAATGCTCCGGCTGTTTTGACTGCAATAATTATTTATGCACCGTTACCTTTTTTGGAAATATTATATATGAACGAAAGTCAGTTAGCATTGTAGCGACCACAAAGTGACTCTGTGTACATGAAAATGCACTTGTACCAATTGACCACACATATTATATCTGTTTCAGTTATTTCATGACTTTTTGTGTGAAATTTATGGGTGAGCTCTTGTTATAGTTTCGTGTAATTATGTGTAGACTTTGGCACATTATAAGTCTGTAAGGTTTGTGGAGGTTTATCTTGAAAAAATACCTTAAGGACGGTGCCTACTAAATACGAAGGTTTTTGCGCCAGGTTAGGACCACGCCGAAAAAGTATATCTTTGCAAGGGCTATTGGAATCCACAAAGAAAAATAGGGGTAGCCAAGCAGTTTTTCGAGATAATAAAAATGCTGACACCAGCATTTTTCTGAAAAAAAGAGGGAAGGGATATTTCCTCACAGATTTCCTTAGTTAGAATTCGCCTTTACTGGTACAGAAAGGCCTGAAACACATTTTAAAAGATCTTTAAACTATATGGCAAATGGCAACATTAAAATCAATTTTGGTACATTTTTAACAACAAAATCGTTGCAAAAGCGCTTTTAGCGTCTCTGACAGCATTCCTCTGGTTCAGCTAAAATACAGTCTAAATTCCTTTTGGTCACAACCAGAAACTAATCATAAGTTGAAAAGGCTTGCCACTTCCATTTCGCAACATAAAATGTAGGGGTAAACACGCGTTTTTTTAAAGTTATTGATCTTTTTTGAAAACTTTTACGGTGCCCGTTACATTTTTTCCTGTCACCTCCCCAGTAAGTAAGACATTTGCGTTTTTGCGCGCGCACTACGCCATCTGCAAGTACATGATTACAGTTGGGTTTCAGTGTAATTTCCGAAAGATAACAGCCAGGTTTTCAGGTGGAAGACGTTAACATTTATTGCTTAGCGATATGCTGCTATTCCGGTGTTCCTGGTTTAAGTAAAGGGTTCATTAAAATTAATTTGGTCACAGTAGGAAAATTTTGCTTTAATTTTAGTCGTGTACTTGGTGGCGTAGTTGATTGCGTCAATGTCAACTCCAGCGCGCGCGCGCTTAAACTATGGCTTGCGTGATGCGCAGAATGTGTGCGCACTAACAAAAGTAGGCACCGTCCTTAAATGCAGCGTTACGTTGACATGGCACACTCGACTTTGCACACTTTTACCTGTTTTCTACCAGCTTCTATTGTGAGGGATTAATGTGTCTGAAAACAGAAACGGTGTGTTTTTCTATCTTGACTAAGCTAGTTTTGCTCTGTGATGGGTACGCAGAATAATCTATCACTTTTGTTAACTCTCAGGCACTCTGTTGTCATTGTATTGCATTGCTTGTGTATCGGCGCGCCGGTCCACTGTTGAACTGTAGCTTTCTTTGTTATGTAATAAGAACTTAAGAGAAAGATGAAGTCGCTCTCTATAGTACTGCGGCCTTAAGCTATTTAAATATCAAGAGTTTCTTTTTCGCAATGTTTAAATATAATACTCTAGATAACTTCATAAACGTTAATCGTACAACAACCGCAATAAATCATCAACAAACCACACGAATCCGTGAACCCAAAACGACTAAAATCAGGGGCATCCGACGAGAAACGTCGATGAAATATCTGTTCGGGAGAGTCTACCCGTTCTAAGACTTTCGGAATAATGCATTGACCCCTAAGCTACTGATTTCTTAACTGAAACAACACCTAAAAGATTTTCCACCAGGGAAATCCAGGGCTAGCAATTTCTGAAATAAAGATTTCATTTCATGGGGTGCAAATTGTGTGATGCGCAACTCTCAGTTTACTGCTAGACTTGCAGGGCATTTATAAGTCCCAGTAAGTCTAATCGCCTCTCACACTCAAGCCAGCTCCACCTCCGTCATTAGGACAGGTGCACCCTGGGGATCCCGGTCTTGCGACTGGGTGAGCAAACGGAGCACTGGCACCAGGCTGTGAAGTAGCCTCTTCCAGGCTGAAGATTGTACAAAAGGCTTCTGCTGTTTTTTGACATCTTTTAATACTGAGCTTCTTATACCCTTCATTGATAAATGGATAACTTGGAACTAAAACCAAGACATCATTTGTTCCGATTGGGAACAATCAATGTCCGCACCTGCAAGTGTGAGAGTAAGTTAGCAGACTGTGTGACACAATTCAAGAACTTAGAGTAAGATATAATATGTATGCAGGAGACCCGGATGAGTGGCGAGGGCGAGATACGTT
>CAOKRL010000072.1:20000-25034 GCA_948470475.1 Galaxea fascicularis
CAAGTGCAAAACATCGCAAGCAAAATGATATAAAAGCACGAAAATCATAAAAGCGAAACTCACGTTTTACAGGCGACGTCAAACTAGGCAAAACAAAGTTGGCGCAGAGTGAAGAAATAGCCTTCTCGATGTACATAGATTACTTTAATGTCAACGATGAAGAAACCATACTACAATAAAATGAGATGCAGAAAATGACAAAACAGTACGACTAAACACAGTAAACGAAGCGACAATGTAATGTATTGGACCGGAAGTTTACCGGTAATCATTTTGGTGTTTCCCATGATACCTAGCGGAGTTAGTAGGTGTGTGTGTGTGTTGGAGGAAGCCATGTTTTGTTAGCCTAAAGTGTTGTGTTCGGGAATACGATATTCTGTAACATCAAGGCAGTTATCCATTAAATGAAGAGATTTTACATCTGGCGACGAGGATGGGATGGTAAAGGAAACCTTCGCTGTAGTTTCAAGTGGGCTTTGTTTGTAGTGGTTGCATATATTGTTGTGATGCCCGGAGGTTCGAGCGAGGCGGGAACTTCGGAGAGTGCCGCCAGTAGCAGTGGAGCTTCGACGCCTGTGGCTGTTGAAGTCGGGGGATTACAGCCTTTTCAAGTTAAGGGAGATCCGCATTCCATTTCACAACGTTGGAGAAAATGGAAGAGAGCTTTTCAGTTGTACGTGCTGGGGAAAGGAATCACGAATGACTCACAGAAACGAGGTCTTCTACTTCACACAGCCGGCCTTGAAGTACAAGAAGTTTTCTTTACCCTTGTGTCCGACGGTGAGGAGAAGGACTACGCCGCCACGTTAAAGGTACTAGATGATTACTTTATCCCTAAAGCTAACGTGCCTTTCGAAAGACACGTATTCAGGCAAATCGGCCAAAGTAGCGAAAAGACTGTTGATCAGTTTGTTTGTAGGTTGAGACAACATGCGGCCTCATGTGACTTCGGGGAGCGGGAGGATGAGTACATCAGAGATCAGCTAATTGATAAATGCTATTCAGCAAAGTTGCGTAGGAAATTCCTTGAAAAACAAGGCAGTGTTACATTGAATGACCTGTTAGTAATCGCCAGGGCACAGGAAGCAGTTGACTTGCAAATGGAAACAATGGGAGGGAACGCTGGTTCAGAGCATGTAAACAGTGTCACTGATGTAAAGTTTGGTGCGAACAGTGAGAAGAAAGAGTGTTTTAACTGTGGTCGAGAGGACCATTTTGCTAGAGATTGGAGATGCCCTGCTAGAGGTCGTAAGTGTGATCAGTGTGGAACAGTCGGTCATTTTAAGGTTAAGTGTCATAAAAGGCCACAGCGAGGTTCCCAACAGGGGCAGAAACAAGGCTTCAGCAGTTGGGGGAGGAGAGTGGATCCAAGGGTGACTGATGGGGGCAAGAAGGCCAACACAAACTTTGTTGATAGTTGCACCGATGGAGAGGCGGAGAAAGGGGAAAGGCCGAATTTTACACCTGAGTATGTGTTTTCTGTGGGAAATGAGGTGAATCACTGTAATGGAATAGTAACCCTACAGATTGGAGGAGTCATTTTGCCAAATGTTCTAATTGACTCAGGGGCGACATGCAACCTTCTTGGGAAGGAAACTTGGGAGTGGCTCAAGAATCAGAGAATCCTGTGCCAGACCCGCAAAGAAGCTAAGGTCTTATTTGCGTATGGAAACACCACACCACTGCCGACCCTAGGAACATTTACAGCTGATGTTACATCAGGGGACATAAATGTTACCTGTGAAGCTGATTTTGTGGTCATGGATGGTGATGGCAGAACCCTGCTTTGTCGAGACACTGCTGAGAAATTACACCTGCTGCGCATTGGACCTATTCATACTGTGAACAGTGTTGGGGTAGAGGCTATGGGGCAAGATATCAAGGACAAATACAAGGAACTGTTCAGTGGTGTAGGCCTCCTTAAGGTTTATGAGTTGAAGCTGAACATCGACGACTCTGTCAAGCCAGTGGCACAACCTGTCCGAAGGATCCCATTTGCTGTAAGGGAGAAAGTGGAGAGAAAGTTAGATGAATTACTGGAAAGTGGAATCATAGAAGAGGTACCGGACGGGCCAACTGGGTGGGTTTCACCACTGGTCGTTGTACCCAAACCTGACGGAGATGTCAGGATTTGCGTCGATATGAGGCGCGCAAACCAGGCGATTATCAGAGAGCGCCAGCCTATACCAACTGTTGAGGAAGTTCTGCAAGACCTAAATGGGAGCAGAGTGTTCAGTCGAATGGATCTGAAGTGGGGATTCCACCAGATACTTCTTGCAGAAGAGAGCAGACATGTGACAACATTTGTTACCCACCGTGGCCTTTACAGATACACCCGACTCATGTTTGGGGTGACCTCAGCACCTGAAAAGTATCAACAAATCATTCGGGATGTACTACGTGGCTGTGATGGTGTGGTCAACATTGCAGATGACCTGGTGATCCATGGAAAGGACCTTAAGCAGCACGATGACAGGCTTTTTACTGTACTTGATCGATTGAAGACGGCTGGTTTGACATTGAACGAAAGCAAGTGCGAGTTCAGACCACAAAGATTGACATTCTTTGGACATGAAGTAACACAGAATGGTGTGAAACCCAGCGAAGAGAAAGTCGCAGCAATCTTACATGCAGATCCACCACAAAATGCCAGCGAAGCAAGATCTTTCTTAGGTCTAGTTCAGTTTGTGTCTAAGTTTATCCCAGACTTGTCATCTGTCGCGGAACCTATTCAGAGACTGACTCACAAGAATGTAGAATTCAAGTGGTACCCGGAACAGCAAGCTGCGTTTGAGAAGTTGAAGGAACTGATTACGAATGCAAATGCTCTGGCCTACTTCAGTGTAGATGGCAGAACAAGGATTGTGGCAGATGCTTCACCCGTGGGTCTTGGAGCAGTGTTAACTCAGTTGCAGGGCAGTGAATGGAGAGTGATTGCTTATGCCTCAAGACGTCTGACAGATGTAGAAAGACGATGCAGCCAAACAGAAAAAGAGGCCTTAGCCCTTGTTTGGACTTGTGAACGCTTTAACATGTATGTTTTTGGGAGAGAATTCGAGCTAGAAACGGATCATAAGCCATTGGAGTATATTTACTCACGAAAGTCAAAACCTTCAGCCCGTGTGGAACGGTGGGTTCTCCGCTTGCAAGCTCACGACTTCAGGGTCGTCTATAGGCCAGGCAGAACCAACATTGCAGACGCGTTGTCCAGGCTAAATTGCAAGTTCCGTGGTGATTATGGAGAACGTTACGACTATGTCTGTGCTGTAGTTGAGAACAGTGTACCTTGTTCCCTGATGTCCGCTGAAATAGAGGAGGCTTCAGCTGAAGATCCGGAACTAAACCATATCAAGGAGTGTGTGAGAACGGGAGACTGGAGTAGGTGTAATGTGCCTGCCTACCTACAAGTGAAGCATGAATTGTGTACCTTTGGTCAGCTGCTGCTGCGTGGTTCCAGGCTGGTAATTCCCCAGGTGCTCAGAGAGCGTGTTTTGGAGTTAGCCCACGAAGGACATCAAGGCATTGTTAAAATGAAATGCAGACTACGAAGTAAAGTATGGTGGCCCAAAATGGATGCAGATGCAGAGAAATTGTGCAAGAGCTGTCATGGTTGCCAGGCTGTCAGTGAATATGCTACCCCGGAACCTATGGCGCGATCCTTCTCACCAAGCGGACCATGGCAGGATTGTGCCGCAGACATATTAGGCCCTCTACCTTCTGGAGAGAATCTGCTTGTTGTGGTCGATTATTATAGCCGATATTTTGAAGTAGTTATCCTGAAGTCAACTACAAGTGCCAAGATCATCGATAGCCTTAAACCGATATTTTCTCGATTTGGAGTACCTTATACACTCAAAACTGACAACGGTCCTCAATTTGTCTCAGACGAGTTTGAAGCCTACCTTGCAGAAAATGGGATAGAACACCGCAAAGCACCACCGTTGTGGCCACAAGCCAACGGGGAGGTGGAACGCCAAAATCGCACGTTGCTGAAAGTGATCCGGATTGCCCAAATTGATGGGAAAGATTGGCGCCAGGAACTGCAGACATTTCTAATAGCATACAGATCAACCCCTCAGATGACGACCGGGGTAACGCCATATTACTTATTGTTCGGGAGGGAAATGCGGACCAAGTTACCAGACCTGAGACGTGAGGCACCTATCACCAGCGAGGAGGTTCGTGACAGAGACTGGGCACATAAGCTGTCTCAAAAAGAATACGTTGATGCTAGGAGGCACGCGGCGGAGAGCCAAGTGGAAACTGGGGATAAAGTCCTGCTGAGAAACACGAAAACAAACAAACTGTCCCCAAACTACGATCCAAGTCCCTGTGAAGTACTGGACAGAAATGGAGGAGAGGTGACAGTAAGGAACAAAGATGGCGTTGAGATAAAGCGAAACGTGTCATTTGTAAAAAAGTACCATGAGAAACTCTCGGAGAATGTAAACACTGGACGTCGAGAAGAGAAAGACATGGTCGAAACAGGTGAAATTGTGGGGCAACGTGAACCTTTAGAGCCGACTTGTTTGACAGCACCTGTGCAGTCCATTGTTAGCCCGATTCCAGTTCAGCAGGTGACCACCCCAAGGCCAACTCGAACTATTAGACTGCCTAAACGATTTGATGATTATGAACTGCAAAAAGGGTGACTCAGCACTGTTATTTGTGGACCTGCTTATAGTTGAACTTTGCATCTTATGGAACTGAACTTTGCTTTATGTTAAGGCATTTAAGTTTGTGTTAGCTCATGCTTTATTCTTTTGTTGGAGTTTTATTCATTGCTATAGTATGTTGTATTGTTAAACTAAAAAAAAAAACATGGAGGGATGTAATGTATTGGACCGGAAGTTTACCGGAAATCATTTTGGTGTTTCCCATGATACCTAGCGGAGTTAGTAGGTGTGTGTGTGTGTTGGAGGAAGCCATGTTTTGTTAGCCTAAAGTGTTGTGTTCGGGAATACGATATTCTGTAACATCAAGGCAGTTATCCATTAAATGAAGAGATTTTACAGACAATACTTACAAGAACTC
>CAOKRL010000073.1:0-7500 GCA_948470475.1 Galaxea fascicularis
AATGACCCAATTTAAAATGTCACGTGGGACATTTGACCCACTTTCCATAATTTCTAGATTGAACACTGTATATGAAATCGTATCATCAAAATGTAATTAGCTTGGTCAAGTGAGCTTCCAAGCTCCTTGAAATGATAGCAAATCCTAGTGACGTCGTCCAGGTCTGTAGTTCTTAAAATGTAATTTATCTTAACATTCGATTTAACAAAAATAGTGAGGTACATTGTTCATTGGTTGTACGTAGCATGAATCACCTCAGCCGTTATCCAATAACAAAGTTAACCTTTCTTTTCTTTTTTCGCAGACTCAAACTCGAGTGATGAAGGTAAGCAGCATCACAGTAAACAAAAAGGTTGTTATAAATCGCATTGAGGGTAAAATTAATTTAAAAAAAGGGATCTTAAGTGATTTTTAACTAAAATACAGTCCGTAATAACAAAATGGCAGAAAAAAGTCTTGTTTCTTCGAACCAGCCGCTGAGATCGAAAAAAATGGTTTAACGTTGTTTTGGGAGCTCATAGATAGTGTAAAAGGGAACAAGCAGATACAGAGCCTTTTCACTCACGTGACCAGAAGCTATATTGGTTTAAAGAAACAAGAGAAATTATTTGCATCAAAATTGAGTTCAATTCCCAGATTGTTAGCCTGGTGCACCAACATGGTCGCCATGACAGCTGCGTAAACGCTCTAAAGGAATTTGGTTTTTTTTTAACCGAGTTGATAATGTAAATTGACCACCACAGGGATTCTAGTACTTAGAGAAAAAAGTCCAGGGTTATATTTTCCTAGGAACTAGCATGTTGCAATCTCCTTCAATTAGTTATGGTTTTGAAACTTGTGGCCACGAGTCTTTTGGTTTACTTTAAAAACTGAGTGAGGACGAAAAATGGGGGTACTTTTGCTCGCGCAGGTTAAGCCATAAGGCGGCGTAACTTCCAATGTTGTAAAATCACTGAAACGAATCCGTACCCTTGGACAAGTAACTAACTTCACACTTCAACCTCATTCCTCGATCTTACAAAGAAATTGTTACACACAGCAAGGATAAATTCATTAAGGTTTCTTTTGATGTACGTCTTGGCTTAATATGCGCTCTTTTAGTTTCGTTCACTGCCTTTTTTGCGTTCTGCAAGGAGCAAGTTTGTTCTTTTCCGATGATTCAGAAAGAAATAATTTGCTTAAACTACCAATTACTCACAGTCTCAAGTTAACTCTCCTATTGATTATACCAGTAGCATTAAAATCATCTTCTTTGGTTGGCATTGTAGCATGAAACCATTTGCATTTCTGCATACTGTATTGGTTGACACTGATACAAGAAGATTTGACTACAATCGGGAACCACAAATAGTCCATGCATGTATGTGGAATAAACTTTACTGAAGAATTCCATAGATTCTAAGGATCATTATACTAAAGGTGATTAGGAGAGAAGAATTTCTGTTTGAACGATCTCGTGTAGCAGGGACAATACCAAAATGATTGTATATGGAAACAAATGTCTCGGTAGCTTTGAGTTTCGCGGTTAAAGGATAACCGTTACACTGTGCCACTTTTTGTTGTGATAGCTTACATGAAGTGTATTCTTGGGATTGATACCCGCATGGTATCATGGTGGATTAAACATGGCGTTCATCAAGAAACACGTGTAGTTTACTCGAAGCTAGTGTTTAACTGAACAACGCGACATGGTGGCAGCGGTGGGATCCCAATAACCTGTAAACTGAAGAAGAATCAGAAACAGCGAAAGTATGAGAGAAACAGAAGTGAACGAGGCCGGAGTTCAAGGTGAACAACCACAAGTAGTTGAAGAGTCGAACGGAGCCGGCGCTCAAAATGCACACATGCAAGTCGCAGTGACTGTACAACAGATATCCGTGGCAAACTATCAAGTTCCACCGCCGGAAAAATTTAATCTTAAACCCGAAGGATGGCCCCGATGGATTAGGCGTTTCGAGAGATTTCGAAAAGCGACCGGACTCGACCAAAAAGATTGCGAGAACCAGGTAAACACATCTTATTTACTCCATGGGCGAAGAGGCCGATGACATTGTAGTCTCGTTTGGACTTACCGCCGCTGAAGCAAAGCAGTACGACACTGTCAAAGGCAATTTTGAAAGTCATTTTGTAGTGAAGAGGAACGTAATATTTGAACGAGCTAAATTTGACCTCAGGAGTCAAAACGACAATGAGTCAGTGGATACCTTTATCACTGGTCTACACTGTCTTGCGGAATACTGCGAATTTGGCACTCTTAAGGACGATCTCATCCGACACAGAATCGTTGTGGGGCTAAAAGACAAAAAGCTCTCTGAACAGGTGCAACTACATCCCAAGTTGATTTTAGAAAAGGGAACAACAAAGGCCAGGCAGTCAGAGACAGTTAAAAAGCAACAAACCTTCCTAAAGGGCGAAAAGTCAGAGCCCCCATCAGCTAACGTGGACCGTTTATCCAAAGGAAAGGGGAAATTAAAAGAAGAAGGAGAGAAGAAAAGAGACTAGGAGAAGCCATCAAAACAAAAGCAAGCAAGGGAGAAGACTTCTGAAGGAAAATGTCCAAGATGTTATGGCCCCTTTCATGCAAAGAGACTATGTCCAGCAAGAGAGTCAAAATGCATGAAGTGCTCCAAGGTGGGTCATTGGGCAAAAGCCTGCAGATCTCACTCCAACAAGATGGTGGGCGAAGTGAACTTCTCGGGCACACAGCATGATGACGAGTTCTTCCTGGGTGAAGTTATCAAACTAGATACGGTTCAAGGAGGCGAAGGAGGTTCGTGGAAGGCAAAAGTCATGATGAATGGGCAACAAGCAGATACAGGTGCAGATGTCACTGTAATTCTACCGAGCCTGTACCATAGCCTGAAACCAACCCCATCACTAAGCAACACAACCAAGCTGCTTATGGGTCCTTGTAAACAAAAATCAACTTGTTTAGGAACTTTCACTGCAGAGTTACAAGTGCAAGACAATGTTGCAATAGAACAAGTGTACGTGATTTGATGATTTGGAAAGAGCCTTGCTAGGAAGAGAACCAGCTGAACGTCTGAAGTTGGTAACTAGACTTGACAATTTGAGCAGCACTGACTACAAGACTAAAGCAGCAGACAAGTACCCTAAGCTGTCAAGGGTCTGGGGGTCATGAAGGACAATTACAGCATCACACTCAAAGAAGATGCTAAACCCTTCCAAATGACAATTCCAAGGAAAGTACCCTTACCGCTGTATCAGAAGACGAAAGAAGAGTTGGATAGAATGTTAGAGACTGGCGTCATATCCAGAGTGGACCAACCCACCGATTGGTGTGCACCCATGGTGGTAACCCCCAAGGGTAACGGAAGGTCTGGGTATGCGTCGACTTAAGCAAGCTCAACGAGTACGTCAAGAGAGAGAACCACCCACTTCCAGCAGTAGGCACAACCCTGGGGAGGTTGGCAGGTTCAAGAGTCTTCACTAAACTTGATGCCAACTCAGGCTTCTGGTAGATCAAGCTAGCAGGGGAATCGAGACCATTAACCACATTTATCACTCCAAGGGGACGGTACTGTTTCAATAGAGAGTTTAAGCATGACGTTTACAGGAGACGGCAAACGGCAAAGATTACCTCTGGTCTTTTATTCTCTTCTCGTAATCCTTAAGTAAATCACATAAAAAAAGACAAATGTCTCCTGCTATTCACCGCAAATAAAAATGTTTTCACTCTGCTGTACAGACAGCTGAGGACAGACGGCAAAAGTTTCATTTTTTTTTTAATCTCTCTAATGTCTTACCCTTTGGCATCAGTTCTGGTTCAGAGAAATTCCAGAAAAACATGAGTCAGATCCTTGAGGGATTAGCGGGCGTGGAATGCATTATAGATGACGTGTTGGTACATGGTAAAGACCAGGAGGAACACGATGAGAGGCTGAATGCTGTTCTTACGCGTCTGTTAGAAGCCGACGTGACACTGAGTCTTGATAAGTATGAGTTCAGCACACAACGGGTCAAGTTCCTCGGTCACGTCATCACGTTCCAGTGGAATTGAGGCCGATCCTGAGAAGATACGAGCAATCACAGATCTACCACCACCTAAGAATGTGCAAGAAGTAAGAACCTTTCTTGGTATGGTGAACCAATTAAGCAAGTTTTCAGAACACCTTGCTGACAGGACAAAGACCATCAGAGGCCTGCTTCACAAAGGGAACCAGTGGGCATGGGGAGCCGAGCAGCAGAAAGCATTTGAGCGAATCAAAGCTGACCTCATACAAGTCCCGGTAGTGGCCCTATACGACCCAAGGAGACCAAGGTAGCAGCTGATGTCTCTTCCTATGGCTTAGGCGGGGCAGTTCTTCAGCTCCAATCAGACAACTCCTGGAGGCCAATATCATTCCTATCAAGGGCGATGATGCCCACTGAAACCAGATACGCACAAATTGAAAAGGAAGCCTTGGCTCTCACATGGGCATGCGAGCGATCATGGGAGTACATCGTGGGAAAATCAATCTTCGTGGAAACTGACGGCAAACCCCTGTTACCACTGCTGAGTACTCATACACTGGATCAACTTCCGCCAAGGATCCAGAGATTCAGGATGAGACTAATGAGATTCCACTTTAAGGAAATTAAGCACGTTCCCGGGAAGCAGATGTACATAGCGGATGCGCTCTCGAGACTTCAAGTTCGAGATGAAATGGCCCAGTCCACAATTAATGATGACGACATGATTGTATACGTCGGTAGTGTGATCTCCTCGCTACCCGCCTCGGACACAAGACTACAGCAAATAATGGAAGCGTAAGACGAGGATCCAGTCTGCAGCCAGATCAAAGTGTACCACTATGAGGGATGGCCTGACAAGTATTCATTAAAGGATGCTTTGAAACCTTACTGGTCAAGCAGGGGTGAGCTGTCTGTGGTACAAAACATCCTGCTAAAGGCGTCCAGAATCGTAATCCCATCCTCCATGCGTCTAGACACCTTAGATAAGATCCATGAAGGACATCAAGGGATAACCAAATGCCGTGAGCGAGCCAAAAGCTCTGTTTGGTGGCCAGGACTCAGCAGAGAAATCTAAGATTTAGCACAACAGTGCAGAGTTTGTGCCTTACACAGGGACAGCAAACCTGAACCACTTATCCCGACACCTTTACCGGACTGTCCCTGGCAAGTCGTAGCCACAGACCTCTTTGAGTTAAGAGACGTCGATTACCTTATTGTCATAGACTACTTCTCAAGGTATGTGGAGTTAGCAGCCATGACAAGGACATCCAAGTCAAGCGAGGTCATCAGAGTACTCAAGTCCATATTCGCCAGACATGGCACCCCAGAACAAGTGCGATCTGACAACGGCCCCCAGTTTGACAGTGCAGAATTCTCACACTTTGCTAAGGAGTGGGGGTTCAAACATACCACAAGTAGTCCGCGATTTCCCCAGTCGAACGGAGAAGTCGAGCGAGGAGTCAAAACGGTGAAGAACCTGATCACGAAAGAGAAGGACCCCGCTAAAGGATTGCTTGCCTACAGATCAACACCACTAGCATGCAAGTTCTCTCCTGCTCAGTTACTGATGGGAAGGGAAAATAAGAACAGCGTACCTACGTTCCATACCCAGCTAAAGCCGCAGTGGCCCGACTTAGAAAACCTACGTGCACGAGAGAGCATGAGCAAGTTGAAGCAGGAAACGGCATTCAACAGCAGGAACAAAGCAAAGCCCCTGTCTCCAATAGGACCGGGTACAGAAGTCTTTGTGAAAGACCTTCAACGCACAGGAAAAGTTGTGAAAGCGGCACCAACACCTCGGTCGCGCGAGGTCGAAACACCCACCAGCACTCTAAGGAGAAACCATGCTCACCTGACACCAATGCCGGATCAGCAGCATCAGCATCGACCGACACCTGTAGTGAATGATGCTCCAGCGGAGACCGAACCAACATCACCTATGCAAACTGACATTCCTAACTTACAAGTGCCCCCAGTAACACCTATTCTTGCTAGCAGGCCAAAGAGAATCATAAAGCCTTCACTCAAAGTTAGGGAAAATTTAGGTCTAGAGTGACATTACAGAGTGTTATAAGCTTTGATGGACTTTAGCGTTAGTCGCTCCTTTTTGTGTGTTGAGTTCTAAACTAAAGGGTGAGATGTTGTGATAGCTTACATGCAGTGTATTCTTGGGATTGATACTCGCATGGTATCATGATGGATTAAACATGGCGTTCATCAAGAAACACGTGTAGTTTACTCGAAGCCAGTGTTTAACCGAACAACGAGACACTTTTCAGCTTTGCTCACCGGTAAAATTAAAAAACATCACGTCGGAGCAGCTATTTTCAATATTCTCGTCTCTTTCCGTGTTGCGATTGCAGTTGGTCTTAGTTATCATTCTTCTGTCATTTATGCGGTAGCTCTCAGGATGGCTCGACCTTGCATTTACAAGTTATACGGCGGGAAGCTATCGTGAAGAGGTGCTTTCAAAACTGTTGCTGTGCAACGAAATATTCCACTTATAATAGATTGTAACACATTAAAGAACCCTTTTAAAACTTCAATGGCTGTTTTTCTCTCCCTTTCGATACCAATACGCGTGAAATCCTTAGCGTTTTTAATTTAGCTTCAGCTTGAAAAAGGTATCTCTCTTGATAGAAAGATCCCTGAATAGTGCATTTACAGAGCGTAGTGCTCCCCGTTTCCCCCGAGCGGGAGGGTTTGTTTTGATTGGTTCCAAGTTGTGAAGTTTTCCCAGAAGAAGGAATTTTTTTTTCACCTTAAGAGCCAGTTCTTTGTTGATGAAATTGTGCATTTGTAGGTGACTGGGATTGAAATATTGTACAGTTGCTGTTAAATAGAAGTAAGAGAACAGGTTCTCCAGCCGTTATTTTTAAAGTAATCAATCCCATATAAAAGAACGTTATCAATGTAATTAATCTTAATTCTTAAAGGAACCAATGTGGCAGAATCTTTACGGACTCCGCACTCGCTGGTTCACAAACTAATGAAGACTGTATCTTTCCTTTTCTGAAGTTTATTTTCGACCATTCGACAATCCGATCTACAGCTCACTACTCACAATTCCGTACTCAATTCGTTCTTATTCAATCTGAAGCTACATTACAATGGTGCTAAAATTTTCCCAGTTGTAGTTGCGCATCAAGTACTTTTCCCCAATCACGTGCACAGCCTAAACTATTGTAATGCTCCTAAATTTTACTCTTATTACCCAATTACACTTGCTCATTTTCCTAATTTAGCTTGATGAATGGGTGCAGTTAGATTACTTGGACTTTATCCCTGGTTTACCATTGCGCAATCAGTTCAATGTTCACCGTTCAATGTTCATGTCACTAATCCTATTTGCGTTACATGTGATACACTTGTGACATTGTTCAATCAATCAACTTTCTAGTTGATATCTTATAATTGTCACGTAAGATTTACGTCACGTACTTCAATTATTCTTTCCCAACAACCAATATGGTAAGGTACATTGTTTATTGATTGTGCGTAGCTTGAATTACCCCAGTCATTATC
>CAOKRL010000073.1:12500-17500 GCA_948470475.1 Galaxea fascicularis
TTTCTTAAAATCAAGCTGTATTTTACGCAGGCCATACGACGCGCTCTGTGGCTGTCGGCTTTGCGTGACTATCAAGTTGTTACGTGACACGAATATTGCACCATCATTTCAGATCATTTCAAGCACTCGGTTCGGGTGTAATTCTCGAAGAGGATTTGGCCGTTGTCTTACAGATCAACTACATGACAATCACAAAGGCCCGATATAACTCATTTTAAGTCCGTGGATAGGTTCCATAGATTTTTTGTTTTTAAATGAAAGAATTACTTCGGTTCGGTGTTTGCCCAAACCTCTGGGGAATTTCCCCGCTAACCAGAGTAAGGTAAAGATTGCATCATCATTTCAAGTGCGTGGTTCGTGTTGTTTACAGCTGAAGTTGAAAGGCAACAAAGGTCTTGGGAATCGCTTCGCATATTCTTATGATAATATAGTAGTTTAGATCAGAAAAATTCTTGGATTTTCTGGAATTTGTCAATCCCCTTTCTCGAGTAAACACAAAGGATATTTGTTTGCGTGAAATTCTCAGAATTTTCAAGCGGCCGATTTTGCCATTTGGACCGCCTTTATCCTTAGGATGTAGTTTAGGTCGGTTGGAAGTTTAAAATTTTTAGTAAACACTTCTGTCCAAGACACTTTTAGAAGCGTGATGCGCGACGATTAACTTGCTACGTAATTCGGCCAATGTCTTACAAATAGACTAAATCGCAGTCATTAAGGCATGATATGATCAGTTTCACCTTGGATCGGTTCAATAGATCTGTCTTCGATTTAATTTACGAAAGAATTGCTTTACGGTTCAGTGTCTGTCCATTTCATTTCTGCTCTCTGGGCCCTACTTTTTCTGAACCAGTGCGTGAGCAGAACGGTTAAACAATTTAAATTTTCACCTCATTACTTATTCATAGCGGGCTTGGCCGAGAGGTACGTCTATCCCCTACCGATCAGGAAGTCCCGGGTTCAATTCCTAGCAAGGGCACCTCTCTTTGATTTTTCTTTTTGTTCTCCTTTTTTTTAAAGTACTAGTTTGACTAATCGTTGAGCTTTAGAGCGATGTTTCGATTTTACCTGGAGATTCAATGGGTATTTAGTAGAAACAAAGTGCCGAAACACCAAATGACCGGCCGTTCGATTTCTTTGATAAGTCGGGGAAATCGACGATTTAATCACATCCAGATTATGATGTTTTCATCAAGATGTGTTGAACGATGCTCTAGACGTTTATATTTTTTCTTAAAATCAAGCTGCATTTTACGCAGGCCATACGACGCGCTCTGTGGCTGTCGGCTTTGCGTGACTATCAACTTGTTACGTCACACGAATATTGCACCATCATTTCTGAACCAGTTCGTGAGCAGAATGGTTATATAGTTAAAATTTTCACCTCATTATTTTTTCACAGAGGGCTTGGCTGAATGGTACGTCTATCCCCCACCGATCAAGAAGTCCCGGGTTCAACTCCTGGCAACGGCAACCCTCTTTGGTTTTTCTTTTTTCTTTTTCTGTTTTGTTCTGCTTTTTTTTAAAGTATTAGTTTGACTAATCGTTGAGCTTTAGAGCGATTTTTCAATTTTACATGGAGATTCAATGGGTATTTAGTAGAAACAAACTGCCGAAACACCTAATGACCGGCCGTTCGATTTGTTCGATAAGTCTGGGAAATCGACGATTTAATCACATCCAGATTATGATCTCTGCATCAAGATGTGTTGAACGATGCTCTAGACGTTTATATTTTCTTAAAATCAAGCATACGACGCGCTCTGTGGCTGTCGGCTTTGCGTGACTATCAAGTTGTTACGTGACACGAATATTGCACCATCATTTCAGATCATTTCAAGTACTCGCTTCGGGTGTAATTCTCGAAGAGGATTTGGCCGTTGTGTTACAGATCAACTACATGACAGTCACAAAGGCCCGATGTAATTCATTTTTAGTCCGTGGATAGGTTCCATAGACCTTTTTTTTTTTTGATATGAAAGAATTACTATGCGGTTCGGTGTTTGCCCAAACAGGTCATGTCTGGTCTCTGGGGAATTTCCCCGCTTACCAGATTCAAAGATAAACATTGCACCATCATTTCAAGTCCGTGGTTCGTATTGTTTACAGCTGAAGTTGAAAGGCGACAAAGGTCTTGGGAATCGCTTACCATATCCTAATGATAATATCGTAGTTTAGATCCTAATGATAATACCGTCGTTTGGATCTGATAAATTCTTCGATTTCTAGAGTAAACACAAAGGATATTTGTTTGCGTGAGAAACCGGATGCGTGAGTGCCATGCCTTATGTACTGTAAAATTACCATGTTCACTTGACCGATGTCTGAGTGGCGCAAGTGATAAGCGTACGCGGCGAACTTTTGATTTGAGATTCCAAGGTCGCGGGTTCGAATCTCAGTGGAGGTAGAGAAAAAAAAAAATTTCTTGCAGCTCTAGCCGAGCGGGACACGGGCCTCACGACGGACACGACAAATAAAAAAAAAAAAAACAAGAAATTCTCAGAATTTTCAAGCGGCCGATTTTGCCATTTGGACCGCCTTTATCCTTGGGATGTAGTTTAGGTCGGTTGGAAGTTTAAAATTTTTAGTAAACACTTCTGTCCAAGACACTTTTAGAAGCGTGATGCGCGACGATTAACTTGCTACGTAATTCGGCCAATGTCTTACAAATAGACTAAATCGCAGTCATTAAGGCATGATATGATCAGTTTCACCTTGGATCGGTTCGATAGATCTGTCTACGATTTAATTTATGAAAGAATTGCTTTACGGTTCGGTGTCTGTCCATTTCATTTCTGCTCTCTGGGCAAAAGTCCTACTTTTTCTGAACCAGTGCGTGAGCAGAATGCTTAAAATCTTTAAATTTTCACTTCATTACTTATTCGTAGCGGGCTTGGCCGAGAGGTACGTCTATCCCCTACCGATCAGGAAGTCCTGGGTTCAATTCCTAGCAACGGCACCTCTCTTAGGTTTTTCTTTTTTCTTTTTCTTTTTGTTCTGCTTTTTTTTTAAGTATTAGTTTGACTAATCGTTGAGCTTTAGAGCGATGTTTCGATTTTCCATGGAGATTCAATGGATATTTAGCAGAAACAAACTGCCGAAACACCAAATGACCGGCCGTTCGATTTGTTCGATAAGTCGGGGAAATCGACGATTTAATCACATCCAGATTATGATGTTTTCATCAAGATGTGTTGAACGATTCTCTAGACGTTTATATTTTTTCTTAAAATCAAGCTGCATTTTACGCAGGCCATACGACGCGCTCTGTGGCTATTGGCTTTGCGTGACTATCAAGTTGTTACGTGACACGAATATTGCACCATCATTTCAGATCATTTCAAGTACTCGGTTTGGGTGTAATTCTCGAAGAGGATTTGGCCGTTGTGTTACAGATCAACTACATGACAATCACAAAGGCCCGATATAATGCATTTTAAGTCCGTGGATAGGTTCCATAGATTTTTTTTTTGATATGAAAGAATTACTTTGCGGTTCGGTGTTTGCCCAAACCTGTGAGGAATTTCCCCGCTAACCAAAGATTGCATCATCATTTCAAGTGCGTGGTTCGTGTTGTTTACAGCTGAAGTTGAAAGGCAACAAAGGTCTTGGGAATCGTTCAGCATATCCTTATGATAATATCGTAGTTTAGATCAGATAAATCGTTCGATTTTCTGGAATTTGTCAATCCCCTTTCTCGAGTAAACACAAAGGATATTTGTTTGCGTGACAAACCGGATGCGTGTCTGCCACGCGTTAAGTACTGTAAAATTATACATCATTATTGACTGATGTCTGAGTGGCGCAAGCGATAAGCGCACGCGGCGAACTTTTGATCTGAGATCCCGAGGTCGCGTGATCGAATCTCAGTGCAGGCGAAAAAAAAATTCTTGCAGCTCCGGCGGAGCGGGACCCGGGCCTCACGACGGACACGACAAATAATAAAAAAAAAAAAATGGGTATTACTAGAAGCGGCACGTCGCTAAGCGACGGCCGCTTAAAAATGGGTATTACTAGAAGCGGCACGTCGCTAAGCGACGGCCGCTTAACAAGGCCAGTTTACCCCTCGAGAAAAACAAAATTCAGAGATCCTTGCGAAAACAAAAGCAACTGTCCCTTGGAACCTGACGTTGCGGATTGAACTTTGCACAGTTGGCGTGAAATAGGAGTAACACAATTATTTACAGCTGTATTGTAGGTTCTAAATATATATTTTTTTAAGTATTGAATCCCAATATATGAAATGGCGTCATCAAAATGTAATTAATCTTAACTCTTGATTTAACCAAAATAGTGAGGTACATTGTTCATTGATTGTACGTAGCTTAAATTATCCCAGACGATCTCCAGTAATAATGTTTACTTTTGCTTTCTTTTTTTCGCAGACTCACACTCGAGTGACGAAGGTAAGCAGCATCACAGTTCTGTTAGAATTGTATGGAGGATAAAATTAATTTTAAAAAAGTGATCTTTAGTGATTTTTAACTAAAATACAGCCCGTAATAAGAAATCGGCAGAAAAAAGTCTTCCTTTCTTACCAACCGCTGAGATCGAATAAAATGGTTTAACGTTGTTTTGGGAGATCATAGATAGTGTAAAAGGGCACATACAGAAAAGCGAAAACAATCATAGTTCAGCCTATGTTGCTGTGCACGCCTAGCGAAACTGGTGTCCTAATGACTGTTCATGATATAGTCCTTTGACGACACTGGTCTTTGAATTTGTCTTCCACTACATGAGTATTGGGTTGGTGTTTGTTTTGTCTTGGCCATCAGTTACAGTGGTCGGTAGGGTGCTGTCATTGCTGCTGAATTCTCCAGGGTTTGTTCCTTCATCTTCCTGCTGAATGGCAGTGGGTTGAGCGGATTCACGCATTTCGGTCTGTCAAATTTTAATGAAGCTTGTGGCGCTTGTTGAGGTGTATGTTGAGATTCAGCTCTAGCTTGGTCAGGTGAGCTTCCAAGCTCCTTGAAATGATAGCAAATTCTAGTGACGTCCTTCAG
>CAOKRL010000074.1:0-2500 GCA_948470475.1 Galaxea fascicularis
ATAGGTAATCACATGATTTTTGTCATGCAATTTGGAATAAATAAGCACGAGTAAATTTTTTCAAAGACCAATAAAATTGCAAAAGCCCCTAGGGCGAGTGCAATTTGTGGTCTTTGAAAAAATTTACAAGTGCTTACTTATTCCAAATTGCACGACAAAAATCATGTGATTACTTATTAATAATACACTTGAAAAACTAGACTAGTTAGAGCTTCAACCCATACGTTGCATTGACAACTGAGGTACGCAGAAGGCATTGCCCCTCGATCTTCCGAAACTTGAAGCTTCGAAAATATCCGGAGATCACCGGAAGTGTTCAAGTAATCTTTGGAAGTCGTCGGAAGTATTCGGTTGATCTGCGGAAGTGTTCGGGTCATCGTCGGAAGTCGTCGGAAGCATTCGAGTGATCATCGGAAGTGTTTCGCGATCTTTGGAAATCTTCGTGTGGTCTTCGGAAATCTTCGAAAGGTTTCGCACGATATTCGGCGGTCTTCCAAATACATCGATTGGTCTTCGTAAATCTTCGAGTCTCTTCGTTTTAACTTCGGAAATCTTCGTTGTAATTTGCACTCGTGTTACACTTTTTTGCACTGGTCTGTCGTAATCTTTAACCTAATTGACCAATTTCCGGACAGGCCCCGCTCCCTACGTGACATCTCTCTGATAACCACACATTGTACATTATTGTACAAATTTCAGAGTACAGTAAATCACAAATCTTGCGCCCTAGACAACGTCCCTATACTGAAAAATTACAAGTATAGATAGAGCACGTTACGGGCCAAATCGTGATTGTCCTCCACTGCGATAAAAACGTCTTTTTAGACGAAAACCGCTAAAAAAAAGCCTTCATAAAAAACACACCTCCTAGCTTTAACAAACACGGATCGAAAATTACAGGATATGATTGGCTACTCCTTACTCCGGAACAAGCCAATCAACGACCTACACCTTCGATCCTAACCTTAACCAAACTGACTATAAAAAGGTGGAAGACCAAAATTTCGGGGGATCGGAATTGAGCATTTCTCTACCTATCCCTGACACAGAAAAAGAGCTTGTCGCCAATACAAAGCAGCTGAAGAGATTCACAAAGAATCGAAACCGCCGGTCCTGTTTAGACCCTATATTTCAGTTTATATGCTGAGACAAGATGTCAGACAACGGAATACATATAAATTGTAATCCTTACAATGAAGATATAGACAATGCAGAAGCAATTCTGCCAGCTCCACCAAAAACACCAGAGTATCGTCAGTCAGACGATGATATGGCTGAACCAAACCTCGAATCAGACGAGGAAAGCCCTCCAGCATCACAGCTAGAGCAACGACACCACGCTGCACTTGCTGCAACAGCAACACAAAGAAACGAAAGCATTGCCAGAAATTTAGGACAAGATGGCGGCGGCGCCTGCGCACCAAGGCCAGAATGGCGGCAAACTCATGTAAAGAAATGTATGGAGATATGAAATTATTTTCATATATACAGATAATTAGGTTGCGGTTCGTCATATCACGACTCGATACATGTTCAGTAGTGTATAAGCTTCGCATTTGACTTATCAACGGCTACTTAGATGGATGATTACTTACTTCCCGACGCCTCGACCAATCCATCACACATTGATGCTCCATTCTCCATACATTGCTTTAAAATCGTAGCGAAGTCATGCCACAAACTCGTCCACTGGCAAGCAAACCCTTTCACAATGTGAATCATCACGACTCGATATAACTTCTGCGATGTTTAAACGATCTAATTCTGCCGAAAAATGCATGAATTGCCCACGGCAAAATACTTCCAAGGACGTCCTTATCTTTCTCATTTTTCGTCTGTAGCACAGCAAGCGGACGCCATATTTATGTATGAAAGAAAGCTACAAACTCGAAGCTTTCCCTGCACGAGCCGCCATTTTCTTTGTTGATCAACACTGGTGTTTCATGGGATATAAACTGGGTTACAGTCCCCTAACAACCCTAGATTTGGTTTGAATGGAAGTAAATACGCGCGAAAATCGAACACAGCTTAATTTATAAAGGCTATCACACTAATATTTAAACCAAAAAAATGTCGGACATTGTCGAGAATTACTTTGCACCAAATAAAATATCTACAGAGCTTAGATTGTGCAATATATCGTACGAAACAGCGTCTTTCCCACTCGTTTCAGCGTTTGCTGCCATATTGGATGTCTTTATCTGTCTTTATTCCTTTGCGTTATACAGTATACCGCTGGTAGTTGTTAGCGGGCTCGAAATGTCCGCGATTTCTGGCGATGGAAAAATCCTCCAAGGCAAAGCCCGCCAAAAGTTACCAACTTACGGCAAACCTCAAAAAGGAAAGGAGAGGAAATAACTAGCACTATTGAATTCAAGAAAAGAAAAACTGAGGAATCAATCCTCAAATTAACGAAACAATTAGAACAAAAGACTTGTCCTAAGTCACTTCAGTACAAAGCGCGGGCAAATAGACATAAGCGCCATAAAACAATATTCCG
>CAOKRL010000074.1:7500-24895 GCA_948470475.1 Galaxea fascicularis
CTCAGATCCACTGTTATTAATTATTAACCTATCTTTGTCATCAGGAGTTTTTCCAGATAGACTGAAAATATCTAAAATCATTCCTATCTTTAAATCTGATAACGCTACCTTAGCACAAAATTACTGGCCAATTTCTAAACTTCCTGCCTTTTCTAAGATTTTCGAAAGAGCTGTTTATAATCGAATATTTCAATTCTTAATCGATAATGACATATTATTTAAACATCAATTCGGTTTTCGTCCTGGCCACTCTACTTCCCATGCTTTGATTAATTTTATGAACAAAGTTGCCAACGCCGTTGACTGTCAAAAATAATTAGCTGAAATATTTCTTGACTTATCAAAAGCCTTTGATACCCTAGATCATGCAATACTATTATCTAAATTGGAAGCATATGGCATCACTGGGACACCCCACCAGTGGATAACTAACTATTTTCGTAATAGAATACAATATGTCCAAATTGATGATTCTAAATCCGATGCTTTAAGGCAAATTTGTGGCGTACCGCAAGGCTCTATACTAGGCCCCCTCTTTTTTATTATTTATATAAATGATCTCCCAGCCTGCTCTAGTTCTAATGAACTCGAATTTATATTATTTTCCGATGACACTAGTATATTTTCTGAACATAGTGACCTGGATGTACTTACCTCTTACCTTAACGACCAGCTCCACAATGTTTCAACTTGGCTAAAAGCCAATAAGTTATCAATCAACGTCAAGAAAACAAAACTAATGATCTTCAGATCAAGGCAAAAAACGCTACCCATCAGTAGGCAGATTGTCATAGAAAATAATGTTCTTGAACAAGTAGAAAATACTAAGTTTCTCGGAGTTTATATTGATCAGCACCTTACGCGGAAAACTCATGTAAATTTTATTACGGCTACGATTTCCAAATCTGTTGGGTTACTTTATAAAGCTAAATACTATTTGTACTCAAAATCTGTTCTTACACTATACTATGCCCTTGTTTATCCACATCTTACTTACTCCATCCTAAGTGGGCCTCTACTTGTTTCACCAACCTGCAACGAATTTACCTACTACAGAAAAGAGCAGTCCGGGCGATCTCAAAGGCTGACTACAAGGCTTCAAGTAAACCTCTTTTTGCAAATTTAAAAATTCTTGATGTCTTTAGTATCTACTCGCTCCAAGTAAGTTCTTTTATGTACCTATATCATCATGACGCTTTACCTACTGCTTTTAATCAAATCTTTCAAACTGGAAATCAGATTCATCAATATTCAACTAGATACTCTGACCTTTACCGACCTCATACCTGTAGAACAAATATCAAAAAATTTTCGATCCTGTTTCAAGTTCCTAGGATATGAAATTCATTACCGAGCAACATCAAAAACGCCCCGACTTTTAATATATTCAAGCGTGTGATCAAACCATTTTTAAGGCCCAGACAAGATACAACCTGAATATCATAACACTTTATATCTATCTTTTGTCTAAATACACTTATATATTTAAAATACACGTCTTTCCTTTATTGTTAAATGCCGCCTAGTAGTATTTCAATGCCCGTGGGGGGAAATCTCTATTCCTCATAAGCTTTGCTTCTCGGAGATTTCCCCGCCACAGTCACTCCTTCCAAGTTATATGTTCACTTTAAATTTAATATTAATTAGCTATTTATTACCTTTTCTATTTTATCTGTAATTTATTTTGTGGCAAGAAGATAATAAATAAAATAATAACACACCATTGGACAGGGTAGTAAAACATAAAGTTCATGGGGTTCACATTAACGAATCTCTCAATTGGCGTCCACACATAAATGCTACTTCAAAGAAAATTTCCGCTGGTCTAGCAATCTTAAGGCGTGTAAGCCCTACTATAACATTTGATACGAGAATGACCATATATAACGCACTTGTTGTGCCTTATTTCGGTTACTGTATCACTGTATGGCGCAATATCGGCAAGGGGCTATCAGACAAAATCCAAAAACTGCAAAATAGGGCTGCCAGAATTACGAAACTCGCTCAAGTATTTTGTTGGATGAGCTTGGCTGGGAAAGTTTGGAAAACAAAAGACTTAAACAACTGGCTGTGATTATGTATAAAATCCATAATAATCTTTCCCCATTGTACCTGAAGCGGATTTTTACCAACACATTAACCGTACACACACGCAATCTTAGAAACTCAGAGATAAATTATTATGTCTCCAGACCAAGAGCGGAATACGCAAAAGGTATCCTGCACTACAGAGGGTCTGCTCTGTGGAACAAGATTCCATCGGAAATCGGGCACCTACCTAGTTTAAAACTGTTTAAAACCGCACTAAATGAGAAAGATTATTTTTAGTGCACTGTAAATTATTAGAGAAATTTTTATTACATAGGTTTTTACTGCAGGCTAGTTAATTAGTTCGTTAGTTATTGTAATGTCTGATAATGTAGATATTTTATTCTTTGTAATTTTTTACACGACTCGTAGGAAGAACATTTTTATGATAAGATTTCGTGTTGAAATAAAGATTGATGATGATGATGATGATGATGAATGCTTTTGTCATCTAGGTCAACGAACCCTGTATGAGCCTGCAAAAATTGTTGATGCCTTTGTAATCATACATATCATCAGGAAAAAAGCAAACTTTGCTAGTCTCCTCCTTTCTTTCTTTCTTTACGTCATTTTGTTTTTTTTTTTCGTGAGCTTCTACAGTGTTGTACCAAGAGTAGCTCATGGTGATCAGTCTGTTCAACGCCGCTTTGTAGTTTATCTTTTTTTCGAGTCTAGCACAATCGGCGGTAGATTCTGAAATCGTGGGACGCCTGATTGGTGTTATTTCTTTGCAGCTTCGCAAAACTCGAGTCGAGTAACAGGTTGTACTTTATCATGCCATATTATTACTGATAATATTTCGGGTTTGAAACTCATCTATTATGCCGTGTTGGATGGGCACCGAAAGCAAAGAAACAGCTTGGTCCCCGCGGAGTTTTGACGAAGTGTTGCTGGCTCTGATCATACCAAGGCTCATATACAGTTGATTAATTAATTTTTCAGCGGTCGATTCTCTCAAACCGCTGCCTTCCTTTTCCCAATCTCGCTCAGAGCATTCATGATCATCTTCTGACACGGCAAGAGAGGATCTGCGGCTCACAACAGCCTCTTCCCAAGGTGCGAGAGTTGTTGTCTTGTTGTTGGTGGAGCAGGTGTCAACCTCTTTATCCCTTCTTGGAGCTGTTGCGATGATGGGGCTCACCTTCCTGTTCTTCCGAGAACCTCATCTCTCTTTTTTCAAGGTCTTTCACTGAAAAATCGTAAAAATTTGGAATCTTTCTTTTTCACTCTGTAGTCAGGATCATCTCTATGTTTTGTGATGAGCTGTTTGACCGTCCCCAAGTCAACCGATTCACTGGAACTTTTAAAAAAGCTTGTCGCCATCGGTTCTCCCCATGTCTTTGAAGTGAGGCGGTCTTTTCCAGCGTTGGTGGGATCGGAAAATCTTCATCATCACCACTTTCCTCTTCCGGCGATGGTGGTGGCGGTGGTGGCGGCGGTGGCGGCAGCGGTGGCGGCGGCGGTGGCGGTGGCGGTGGCGGTGGCGGTGGCGGTGGCGGTGATGGTGATGTTAGTGTTGTCTTTCAGCATCCGGCCTGAAATTTTCGCAATTAAACGGGTTGATTCTGTCGAACTCATCCATTTCGTAGTTCGGGCCGGGCTCTTCAACCTCCGATTGAGGCTCTTTTGCCGCCTTACCCAACCGTGTTGTGATTGGTTTGAAAAGCTCCTCTCCCGAAAGCTGGCCAAACTCGTTGTTGATTTTGTCCATTTTGAATTTTTGGCGAATCGTCTGCCCTTGTTCTTCGACCTCCGCCGTATCTTTTGCCAGTTGCCGCCACTTTTTCACTGACATAGTGATTGCGGTGTAATACATGGGTCACAAGCAAGGCCACCCCTGCATACCAACTGATTTGTGGGCCAAGCAATTCTGGAAAAACGAACATCCTGCTGCTCGTGATTTACGAGGTTGTTGGCTCTCGATAAAGTCTATCTCTTTTCGAAAAACCTCCATCAAGACAAATATCAGGCTCTTTTGCAGGACTTTGCCGCGAATGTTGACCCTGATGTCGGTTTCGAGGTCATCGAGGCGCTGGGGATGAAATCATTCTGCTCGAAGAACTTCTGATGGACAACCAAAAAATTGTCGTCTTTGATAATCTGGTTTGTGAAAGCAACTAGAGCAGTATCATCGATTATTTCATCAACGGATGGCACAGGACCCGCAACGTCATGTATCTCACTCAGATCTACTAAAAGGGCCGAAAAACATCCGAGACAACTGCAGCCATTTTTGCATTTTTAATTTTCTTCCCAGAGAAAACAAGCGAATGGCTGACGAGCTGGGGGCTGATCACAACCTGCTTGACCACGCCACCGACAAAAAATACTCCTTCTTCTATTACGAAGAAATTGATGAAAAAAAGTCGACGGAGACATATGGGCATGGATTATATAAACTCTTCGCCCGGCAGCTCTGAAACAGGAGACGGGACCGCGGGGTTTGTCGGACCAGCTGGACCACAAGGACCACCTTGACAGGTGCAACAGGTGAACTAGGCTCTTGAGGGCCACAGAGGGCGCAAGGCGCTCAAGGACCTCATGGTGCTCAAGGTCCAACAGGCCCGCAAGGCCCACGAGGTGAAGAAGGTCCTTCAGGCCCAGCAGGCACGCTAGGCCTGGCTGGTGTAGAAGGTCCAAAAAGCGATCGTGAGCAGACAGAAGCAAGGAGACAAAGGGAATAAAGGGGATAAAGGGGAAAAAAGGAGACAAAGGTGATCCAGGTTCCCGCGGTATGGAAGGTCTGCGTGGCACACATGGCCTCAGAGGCCCTAAGGGTCTGCAAGGACCACAAGGGATTCAAGGTCTGCGAGGAACGCCCCCCGATGACACATTTCTGAAATTTGATTGAAGCAACTTCATGACGGATGATCTGAACATGAACGCGCAACGTAACACGTGGTCGTTTTGTGTTGATGCTTCCCTGAATAAAAAGCATCATGGAGAATTCTGGAAGAAAATGAACCGCTTCTGCCAAGTAAGGCGAAGATGCAGTCCAAGATTGTTTTGCTGGAGGTCGAGCAATAGATTACCGATCCCAAGTGTGTTACTGAGATATTTTACGATTATTTCTGCGACGTAGCTGCAAGTGACGGCGCTCAAATGAGTGTGGAGAATTTAAGGATCACCCTAGTGTCAAGAGGATTGCTAAACATTTCGGACATGCTAGCAGTTTTCATTTTCAGCTGACGGGGGTGGAGTATGTGAAGGACATACTGCCTAAGCTCAATCCAGCCGTGGGATGTGATAACATATCGCAAAGACTCTTGCGCATTACAGCTGTTGCCATTGCACAGCCGCTGACCTGTTTGATTAACTACCTTATAACAAGTTGCAGTTGGCCTACGGTTTGGAAGTGCAGCAATATTTCCCCCATTTACAAGAAGTCGGAAGAGACCGATAAGGCTACTAACTATCGGCCAGTTTCAATGTTGACTGCTTTGTTCAACATTTTTTAAAGAATCATGTTCGATCAGATGTATGAGATCTTAAGATGCAAGCTGTCTCATAATTTATCTGGTTATTTAAGGGGACACTCCTGTTGTTCAGCTCTACTTAAGATGACTTAGGACTGGAGGGCACGCCTTGATAGGCGAGAAACTGTTGCTGCAGTCGTGGTGGACGTTAGCAAGGCTTTCGATTCAGTGTGTCATTCACTTCTTCTAGCTAAACTGACGGCCTATGGTTTTTCGGGGAGGGCATTACAACTCATGACTGCATATCTATGTGAGGAGAAACAGCGTTTAAACGTGACAATACTTATTCTCAGTGGAGAACTGTTAGGACTGGGGTCCCTCAGGGGAGCCTTTTAGGTCCTCTGTTGTGTAACATATACATGAACGATCTAAATTATATTAAAATATAAGAACGTTCTCTGGTAAAAGGTTTAAAACATAAGCTTTCGGCTATCAGTCTATAGCCTTTAACGAATGAAGAAATGTAAGCGCGCGGACGGAATATATACAGAAAGGGGTGCGAAAATTTTTTAGAAAAGTATAATGCAAAAAGAGGTGTGAAAAAGGAAAGGAAAATAAAATGTAAAAAAGGTCTAATTACAATAAAATGGAGTATTGCCTAGGCAACGGCTTGGAGTTATTTTCCGTGTATGGGATCCGAGGGCTCCCCCATGCATGGTTCTCAAACCATATAACTAATCGTAAGCAATATGTCAAAGTTGGTAACACAGAATCTAGCCTAAAAGCCATCACATGTGGTGTACCCCAAGGCTCCACACTAGGTTTACTGTTTTTTCTATTGTATATTAACGACTTGTAGTAGAATTTTTGCAGATGATACAAATATGTTTTATTCTTCAAAAGACCCAGAACAATTACAATCAGTAATCAATGAAGAACTTGGAAAGGTCTTAAAATTCTGTGCAGCAAATATGCTGTCCGTTAACTTTAAGAAGACTAATTACTTCACCTAAGAAGAAAACAAATATCAGAATAACAGCTTGTAATATAGAGCAAAAGTCCCAGATTAAATATTTAAGTGTCTTTATTGATGAACATCTAAAATGGGATGCTCAGCTCCAGCACATTAACAACAGAATAACCAAAAACATTGGAATTTTATTTAAGCTTAGATGTTATGTGCCTATAAATACACTAAAACAACTGTGCTATACTCTCATATATCCGTATCTAACGTATGGATTAATGAGCTGGGGTACCGCATACCAAACTAAATTAAATAAAATCAAAGTAAGTCAAAATAACTGTATTCGCTGCATCTTCTTTGCAAATAAAAGAGAAAGTCCCTCACCGTACTTTACACTATTAGAAATCTTAAAGTTTGAGAATATGTTTAAATTAAAAATTGGCGCTCTTGTGCATAAAATTCAATATCAAAAAGAGGAAACACCTCCTCCCCTCTATGACTTAGTCCAACCAGCTTCAGCTGTCCATAATTATAATACTAGGTATGCCACTAATCAAAACCTGTGCAGACCGTTTTCCAGAACTAATTATGGTCTAGCAAGGTTTAGTGTAGTGGCATCACAGACCTGGGAAGCAACACCTACGAAAATTAAGTGTCTCCCCTTGAATAGTTTTAAAAAAGAATATAAACTCTTTCTACTTGATAGTCAGGCATCTTGAACAACTCTAATCTGTTATTAGTTCTATTTATTTATTTATTTATTTAATCTAAATAGTTTTAATATTATTATTATTATTATTATTATTATTATTATTAGTAGTAGTAGTAGTAGTAGTAGTAGTAGTAGTACTGTATAACCTCCACCCACTTGTAACCGCTATGTGGTAGTAGCCAACTCGAAAGCTTGGCTCCTTTGGCTGCTGCACACTCTTTTCGTTTATGTTTAATTCGATTTATAGTTAGCTCTGTTTTTTTTATCTCTTCTTTTTTTTCCTTATTGTTGTTGTATTGCTATTGAATGAGTGTGAATAAATGAACTTGAACTTGAACTTGAGCGTCGAAAGTTTTTGCTGTGTGCCAGGATTCTAGTGTTTTTCGAACGCGGTAATTGCCTTTGTCAATCATGTAACACAAGCGTTATCGAAGTCAATAAAGTGGTTGTTTTTCCACGCATGGTTGGCAGCGTTTGAGTCCTTTGCATAGTTCTTCAGATTTCGTTGGTGTTCCATTTTTCGGGTTTGAAAGCATCTTCCGGTTTCTCCTATGTAGTTCCAAGGACAGTCTTTGCATGGGATTTTATAAACAACATTGGATTGGAGATCTGATGGTTGTCTGAACTTCGGAGAAGCAAATTCTTGTTGAAGGGTTTTGAATGGTTTGTTGACAGCGCGGATTTCATTTTTACGGAGTAATCTCGTGAGAGGTTCAGTTAGGCCGCTGATGTAGGGGAGGCACACAAAACCCTTGTAAGTATCAGATGGATCAGCCCATTTGAAAAACATAAAAACCATTTCTTCTGGCGGAGGAACTGTAAGTGACGGTGGCAGTTATGAAGAATGGTAGAAATAACCGACAATGGGTAGCCGTTAGCTTCATTTCTCTGCTGGAGTTTACCCTTTCAAACAATTATTTTGTCTATAATAACTGTATATACAAGCAGACTCATGGCTGTGCTATGGGCAGCCCAGTTAGCCCTATCGTCGCCAACCTCTGCATGGAAGCGATTGAGGAACTAGCTATTAGTACCTCTTCAAACTATGTTAAGGGCTCAAACGTTGCAAACCATGCGTGGCAAAACAACCACTCTGTTGACTTCGATAACGCTTGTGTTATTGACAAAGGTAATTACCGCGTTCGAAAAACACTAGAATCCTGGCACACAGCAAAAACTTTCGACGCGGAAAATAACTCTAAGCCGTTGCCTAGTGGTGTTTTGTGTATGACTGTTCTTAATTTGCCAAGATCTGCGCGTCATCAAAAAAAGTGGGCCATGCTGGTTGGTATTATACCTGGTCCAGAAGAAGCGCAGCGCCATGTTAATAGTTTCCTTAAGCCGGTTGTTGACGATCTCCCTTTATTATACAAGGGAATCCAAATAAGTGGTGTGAGGAATGAAGAGTGTTCGTTTACCCGTGCCATTCTTTTACCTGTGCTGGGTGATATTGCTGCTTCAAGGAAAATATCCCAGTACTTAAGTTATAAAGCCAATAAGCCCTGTGACAAATGTGATATGACTGCCAAACGAGAGCCTGGCACAGCTGGAGCATCTGGAAGGATGTCTTTTGTGACAGAGAACATGCCAAAAAGGAGGAGTGATCAGGAGGTGAGGGTGGCAATGGACAAATACAAGAAAACTTCCAGCAAACATGCTGCAGATGCCATAGCCAAGATTAGTGGGGTAAGATATAGTGAGCTATCCTGCCTCCCATATTTTGACATGGTTGACAATTTCCTTGTAGATCCCATGCATAACTTGTTTCTAGGTCTTGTTGAAGATATAGGAAATGCCATAATAGTTGGAGATGAGAAATTTATCAACGCAAGCGGACGCGAATCTTTCCAAGAGAGAATGAATGCCATGCGACTGCCTTATGATGTTGGGCGTCTTCGACGTACCATGCTTCTCAAGATGTCGGGAAGAGGTATAACCGCCCAGCAGTGGAAGAATTTCATCATCACTTTCGCACGAGTTTGTCTATGGAGAGAGGTAAGTGAAGATACGTACAGAATAGTATGCAGACTTGCTGAGGCATGTGAAATCATCCTTCGTGATCCCTCGACCAAAATGACCTCAATCGCCTAAACAAATTGTTAAAAGATCACCATAAACTCTATGCAAAAATTTTTGGCGAATTTTCTGTCAGCATCAATTACCACATGGTTCTTCAAATGCCTAAACAAATTATGAACTGGGGTCCTCCAACAGCCTGGTGGTGCTTTCCTTATATGAACGGAGGATTGGGGAGCTCAGTGACACCCTCACAAGTGGAAAGTCAGTGGAAGAGCAGATCTTTAACCATTTTTTTCCTTCAGCATTGTGCAGCCCACTTGCCAATGCCTGTTCTCCCTAACATGCTTAGTGAACAAATTCCGGCATACTTAACACCTCTATTGGAAACTCCCACAGACAGTATGACAGAGTCTCATCATGTAACGAAATTAAGAAGGGCAGCTGAAGACTTTTTTGTTGGCATGGTAAGTTCCATCTACAGTTCGGAAATTACACCTGGTGATCCATTTCAACTTGTTGAAAAGGAAGAATTTTCTCCCTCCACCTGGCCTGTTGTTTTGCTTCCGCCACAGAGACTCAACAAAAGAGTACAGCGTTCATTTCTGAAAGACCTCAAGACCTACTTCAGGAAAATCTACAGTCATCAGTTTGTTCTTGTTGAGCCACGTATTAACATTTTTTCTAGGTGCAATGTCAATGGAACAACCTTTTCTTCACAGCTCAATAGAACAGACCGCGGAAGTACCATTCTTTCTTACTGTGTAGATCGTGATCAGCAAGGAGTTGAAACAACCTCGCCTTACTTTGCAAGAGTGTCCTTTTTTTTCCGAGCCAGAGTGCACTTTTCTGACAATGGGACTCCCAAACGAAAGGCTCACACTTTGGCATTTGTGGAGTGGTACCGTTTTGCAAATAGACAACACCATTTAGATAAATCGTCAGGTCTTCATGCTTTGAGTGGGTTACTTTACAAGGGGGACAACATTCTTAATGCCAGACGCTTGATTTGCAGGGTGATATTAGCTAAAGTAAAACACAACTACTACCTTGTTGCAAACTTAAGTAAATGAAATAATTGTAGACATGTGCTGTTTTTGTAACAGCTACCTTATGCATGCAACTTTCATGGGAGTGAGTCTATTTTTAAAAGAAGGTTAAATTATTGTTATTGTGGGGTCTAAGAGAAAGGGGTAGGATTATTTTATGCTCAATCTATGTAAAGGTGACAACTTTGAAACAGAAGGCTTTTGGCAATTGTTATTCAATGAACTTAACTGTGCAGCATTTTCACAGCTTTTGTTAGTGGAAGTTACAGCTTACAGCGCATGTTACAGATTCAGATTCAGATTCAGATTCAGCGCAGTTACAGATTGAAGCGCATGTGTTGCTGCAAAATTTTCAGTGAAACTTTCAAGTTTATTCACTTTACAAACTCTTTTGTGGACACACTTGGTGCTTTTGAAAAAGCTTTATTTATTTCAGAATTTACCCAAGGGAAAGTAAGCATTGCAAATTGAAATTAAAGTCGCTTGATGTCAGACAGCCAATGTCTCCCATAGAAGACACTACTGTGTTTAATCACAAAAGCTAGTTTGAATATACTCATATGGTGTTATTGTTCTGCTGTGAAAGTGCTTTCTTGGAATGGGTTTAGTATGTCTTCCACACATAGTGAATAGGGGTTTTCTGTTCCTCATACTTAACATAGACTAAATGAACTCAATCACTCAACCTCCATTCCGACATTTGTGGCCAACTTTATGTGCTCTTTAACAAATAACTGGGTCATCACTTAGTAATGGTGGAACATAATGTACATGTAATTAATTTCAAAATGGGTGTAAATAGGAATTTTTATTCTGCCATGATTTGTGCATTGTTTTTGTCTTTTGGGGGGTTCACAGTGTTCAGTTGTTTTTAGCTGTGTACCAATATGGTTCCTCAGCTGTACTGTAGGTTGACTTTCTCATTTCCACTAGGTTCTTCATTTATACTAAGTTCATTTGTGCTGCTGTTATCCAAGTTGATTGCTTCAAATCAAGTCATTAAGTATTGGCTCACTTCTGGCTCGCTGACATTCCTTTTAGCAGCCTACTTTGTCATTTTTGTATATAGCCACCCACTTTGTTACTGTTCATGATCTGTTTATTGTTTAAATTGTGATATTATTTGGGGTTTCCGTGTTCATGTTTTAGCTGCATGCTAATAAATTACGTATCCTAGTTGTTACTGCATGTGGGTGGACATTCTTATCATTGCCATTAGGAATTTGCATTCTTGTTCACATGTCCACCAAATTGGTTGGTTGCCCCATTATTCAAGTTGTCATGTTGGCTCAATTAAGGCTAACTGGCCAGTCAACTCTTACCCACCCACTGGGTCACCTCAGTAATAATAGAACATGAATTTCCATAATGATGGTACACCTTGTGGCGTGCAGGAATAACCAAGAGATGTCCACGAACAAGACATAAGTGAAAAGAGCTCCCGAGTACGATATAAGGCATGCAACAAAAGTGTGACAACGAGCAGTTACCCTTCTAACTATTATTTATTTAGTTATACACTGTTACAATTAATTAGGTTAAAGATTAAGTTAAGCAGTTCGTAAAGCATGCTTACTGTCTTTCATGGTCATACAGGTACTGATTTTGATTGACTTCCAACACCAAGTTCCACTGACTAGAGACAACAATGCTTGGCTTTCTTGATTCACTGGATTCTTTTCCACTCATTGGCTTTTCTGTGTACACAAACTCGTACGGAGGACTTCATAATGACCTCTGAACTCTTTATCTTCTTCCCTTTTCTGCTATCGTTTCTTTCGTCTCTCCGGATACAGTAAGGTCAAAGGTTATATAGCTCCACCATAGTTATAGCAGTTGATTATAGCTTCCTCACAGTATAGCATCCATAGCATAAGTTCAATCACAGCTGGTCACGAGGATAGTGCCTCGCGCAAATAAGGAGAGAGCCCCTCTATTACTTACGAGCCTGCTTTTATACTTTTTCTTCAAGTATCTGGAACGTTCTGTTACTATTTGTAGTGTATTACAAGGTCTACTATTTGTGGAAACTGCTGAGTCACATCAAAGATATTTCTGGAATATTACAGATTATAAGATAATTTTTGAAAAGTCTGGAATTACATGACAGATAAACTAAAAGTAAAATAATCTTATCCTCATAACAACCTGTAAATGGGTACCATCATTATCGGTCATCAGGTACTTAAATGTTTGGCTAATTTTCTTACTTTGCAGGTCACCAGCAGCTCATGAACAGAAATTACAACACATGTTGTTCATGCATTCATATGTATAATAAAAGTGACACAAGATCGTCAACAACCTATCATGTCATCTATTTATGACATCTATTTTTCCATAGATACTTTTATAATGTGATTTGCTGGTCAAGAGGTCGGTATTTGGAAACATCGATGACCCTCTGCTTCACGTTTAGCCCTTGACCTGATGCCCTTGACTCTTAGGGCACTGAGTTATGTTTTTCCCAATATGCAGTGGCCCAGCCCAGGAAATAATTTCTCAATGTTAATGATAGAGAGACTGAAAAAGAAACATTATTTTATTATATCTGAAATTGTGCTGACATTTCATTTGGAAGAAAACCGAAACTGGTGAACCAATTTTTCATTTCTCAACGAAAATGCCCGTATGCAAAAACAAAAAAACAATGATTTAGGGTTCTGGACCGCTCGGAGATGTACAGCATTTGCCCACTTGTGCTTTTTTGAGACCACAGTATGCTAATATCATAGTCCTTTGTTAGGCTTGTACTATAAAAAGCAGTCCAACAAAAATTAATCAATGGATCATATTTACAAAAGTGCATTGAAAGAAAATAAGGTACTTTTATGATTTTTGATTGATGTTTTTGCAGGGCCAAAAAACATCTTGTTTTAGCAAGGTTTACAGTATGCACATTTCATTTTTATAATTGGGAGTATGTGGCTTGAGACGAATACCTGAAGCATAAACACTTAAGTGGGTTGTTTGAAGCACGGGTTACTGTGGACCAGGATGATTAAGCTCCATCTTTAGTCCACATAGATTTGGCATCTTACCAAAATAATTCCAAGAAATTTATTCCAGCTTTGAATTGGCTTTAAATTATTAATCAAAATATACCGAACAGACTGTGGATGAGCATTCTTTCTGGTTTAACATTAACTGGCTTTGAATCAACTAGCCATGGGCAAAATGAATAGACAATATTTGTATTCTCAGTATTGAACTGGATCTAGCATGAAGTAGAGGCTCTTGTAAGGGGAATCTTTTCATATGTAAATGTATTTCCCTGCAAGAGCCTCCACTTCATGCTAGATCCAGTTCAATAGCTAGAATACGAATATTATCTATTGCAATGGAGTTTTGTTACAGTTTTATTGACTGTGTATTCGTAAATGTATAAACGCCAATTTACGTTTTGATATTGTATCATATAATATATGCTTGTCAATGTAGAGTACTTAAAAAAATTACTTGGCACTTATATTCATACAACAATGTAATCAGTGATTTATAAAAACTGGTTTGATCCAACTGTGCAGAGTTGTGCTGAAAAATATATGGGCATAGAATAAAAGTGAAGTCTTTTCATGTTCATTAAGAGTTTGATTGATTGATTGATTGATTGATTGATACAATATTTAGCTCCTGACAACAGCGACTGTTAGGGGTTAAGTTACCAGCATGGAATTTATTTGTAACCCACCCACAGCAAGGTAATTTGGGTCTGAACACCCCCACCCCTCTTTTCTTTAGAAACATTGACTTTTACCACCCCCCTTCCCCTTGGAATTTCCACTGACCTTACATGGGTATGTATGCATATTTTCTGGATCTGCACTCAATAAGAATCATTGCACTTAACATACAGTGCATCACAGCTATGATTCCTGAAATGAATTTTTTCAATGTATTAAAAACACTTAATGACCGGCAGTCCAATATTTTTCTCTTCATCAGAACGTTGATATGATAGCTTGAAGTTTGTCATACGTTTGAACTTTTACACATCCCTTCCTTTGAAAACTGGTGGGAAATCTCCACGAGTTCGAGCTCTTAAAGTCTGCTGCTTCTGGAGCTAGAAATACTCTTCAGCGCTATCATAATTATCGACGTTCTGATGAAGAGGAAAATATCGGACTGCCGGTCATTTAGTGTTTTTAACAGCTTGGCCGGCAGTCGACCTGAAAAAAATTTTAAGTGTCACGAATTACGGTTCGTTCAATAAGCCCAGGATAAAGCAAATGCTGGAATAGAGATCTAAAAGTCATTTCAGGATCGCTTAACTTTTCCTAATCGACATACGATGGTTTGGATTCTTTGATTTGACAAGTTTTAGAAAAATATCCAAATGCCTGTCATTTGGTGTTTTTAACACCTTGGCCGGTTACCGACCATATAGCCACAGCGTTCATTTTTGAGTCCAAACGAAACTAAAAATCTTCCTCTTTGAAGTGTATCGAGCACAATGAAGACGTTTTCCCGGGCTCCCACTTCTTCCTCTTCGCCAGGACGAAGTCGATCCATTTTTTCCTTCGTCTCTGTGCAATAGGGTTTTCAGAATTCAGAAAAGGAATTCTGGGCATACTAATTCCGTTTGCGGGATCTGCTATGTTGTCGAATCGTGCAACAACACAACTTTCGGGCATTTTTGACTTTTTCCACCGGTCACTCGATGAACTCTCGGTCAAATCTCTCTCAAGTTTATTAGCATCTGAAGTCACGTGTTCCTTAACCTACGTCACAAGTCCTCTATGACCGTGAGAAGACTAATACGAGTGGTGTACCAAAATGGCGGTCAATTTCAGCGTTTTTAAAAAAGTCATAAAAAAATCCCGTTTTGTTCAAATCAAAATTTTCTTTCCAAGAAGTTCCTTTTTTAATGTGTAGTTTTGAATGACAAAATAAAAAAAAAAATTGGTGACATAGGCACTTTAAGAGGCCGGGGACCAGAATATCTTAGTCAGTTTTTTAACGTTTTAAACGTGAATTAGAATCTAAGGGAGTCTGGCACACGCCTCATGCTGCCATCTTTCAATTTATAATACATGCAAAAGTCATGGTCATATCTAACTACTAAGACTTGGAATGGTTTACCTATTGGAGCTAGGGAATGTCCTGACTTGGCCCCTTTCAGGCGCGCGCTGCTTTCTATGGTGCGGCTTTAAATTCGCGGGGTTGTTACGGATCTGGGGTCGCTCGGCTAGACACATAGGTGTGATATTCCATGGCATACCTATGAATTTTTGAATTCTTCAAATTTAATGCACCTCCGTTCACTAATTAGATAATATACATAAATTAGATATTATATACTAGGTAATATATAGCTTATCAATATTTTTATCTTTTGCCTTCAGTTTTAATTTTATTAGCTTATTATTTGTAATTAGTTTCACGTTCACGTTTAAACGAGCTTTCAGTTTCTGTGACACGTGGGTAAATAAACTTCATAGAAAAGACGAAAGTCCCTCAAAACACATTTCTTGTTTCAATGGATGTCACGAGTCTCCACACCAATATACCACAGGACGAAGGCATAACTGTTGCATGCAACGCATACCAAGTTTTCCACGAGAACAACCCTCCTATACCGACCGCTCTTTTAAGACAAATGCTTGGGCTCATACTCAAAGAAAATTCCTTCCAGTTTAATGGAAGAAACTATCTTCAAACGCATGGAACCGCAATGGGCACAAAAATGGCAGTTTCTTTTGCCAATATTTTCATATGCGCAGTAGAAACAGATATTTTGAGCCAAAGCAACACCAAACCGCTAGAGTGGAAACGGTACATAGACGACGTGTTCTCTTTATGGGACACTAACAGAGAGGAAATTGACAAATTCATTGAACACGCTAACAGACACCATGCAACCAATAAAATTTACGGCTAAAATATCTGACAAAGAAACAACATTTCTGGACACATGCGTCTACAAGGGAGAAAGGTTTAAAAAGGAAAATATTCTTGACGTGCGCTTACAGTTCAAACTGACTGAGACATTTCAATATACGCATTATTACTCCTGCCACCCACCAGGGACCAGTAAAGACAAACTCCTCAAAAACGACATTTGAGGACAACATTCGCAATTTCAGAGTCCGTTTGCGTATGAGAGGCTATCCCAGGTATCTGGTTGATCATATCCTCTCCGAAGTGAAATTCACAGAAAGAGAGTCGGCTTTACAACAGAGACAAAAGACGCAAGACAAGCCACTGCCCTTTGTCACGCAATATCACCCATCAGTGCCTCATCTCAAGAGAATATTCATGGGAAAATGGCATTGGATAGAGAACCAACCCTTACTCAGGGAAATATACGAGGAACCCCCTTTCATCTGTACTTGTGAGAGCAAAACTCTAAAGGTCAAGGTACAACACCATCGCGAGTAGTGGGAATTGTGTTTGGTCTGTCAGCACTGTTTTCATCTCAACTTGTAAAAATGCTGTAAATCAACTTTACAGGATATTTTTCATGATTTACACAGTTTGTACATGATAAGATTCGAAATTTACAAACTATGTAAATTATCAACTTTTCCAGTGTTCGCGTCGAGAACAAGATGTAATTGTTCGGTTTGCTGGGGTCATAGTCCGGTACCATCGGGTTGTTTGCCTTGGCGTATCTCTTGCTTACCATCGAGATTCCGCCCTGCATTCCCCTTTCCACGAATAGTTGCATTTCATAATCTGTCAGAAGTTCATGTTCGACTCCTGTCTTTATCAAGAGCGCATCCCAGCTCAGGCCCGGAGACATGTAATATTGCGCCAGGTCAAGCCCGTACTTCTCTTGGCATACTTTTCGAAAGTTCTCAAAACCATCCGCCGGCAGTACCACGTCCGTTTTCAAGTAAAGATCATGGTATTCACCCAGCGTTTTGCATCTGAAAAACTGCCAAACCTTCTGCGCGTGTGCCTACTCTTCGTCTTTTATGTGTTCGCCGTTGAGCTTGCTGTAAAACTTATCTTTGTCCGGCAACTTTGCCCATTGAATCTTTTCCATCAGCCCATGTACTCGTAAGTATAGATGGCTTTTTTGAAAAGAAGTTTGCTGCATTTTGAAATCGATGACGTTAATTTCAATGCCTCCTTCCGTGTTGCTTCAACGAGCGATTGAAAGCCTCCTTCCAGAAATCTCTTGCTGTCAGTGAGGTGCAGA